>CM047586.1:5715010-5771298 GCA_026184515.1 Peronosclerospora sorghi | reverse complement strand
ATTGGTTGGAAACTAGACCGGTTTTGGTCTTATTTCGTATTGGTCAGGGGCTAGACCGGAACGGTCGGTCTACCCTCTATTATTTCGTATTGGTCAGGTCTTGATCGTTTGGACGATCGACCTATTAGAAATTATCTCTTGGAAGTGTTTTTGGTCTGTTTGTGTCTGGGGTGAAGAGTTCCGCCCCAGAGGTACCTACCCAGATCGGTCTTCTATATTCAAGACCACTTCGATCCAATCTGCGATCCCGATCCACCGAGTGTTTAACTAGCCCATTCCATCGGGTACACAAGGTGAGATGGACACTAAACAATCTGACCAAGTGGGTTCTGATGACGACCGGTCGTCTGCTTGCAGCGGACGATCGGACCAGATCTCGAGTGGTGGTCCGCCGAGTACCCCCTCCGAAAGTTGGAAGGCTGGGCGCGATGGTGGTAGTCAGGTTATCGATGCTAATGTTTTCGATTTCGAACTTTACTCCACCACACGACCATTTTGATCATTTTTGCATTTATGCATTTTTGGTACTTTGGAATTTTATCTTTATATTAAGCTTTAGGTAAGGTTCTTAAGTACGCATTTATAATTAGTATTTTTTTTTGGAATTGTTAAATCGACGGCTAAAATTTGTTAAATCGACGCCCTGTTAAATCGACGCCTTTCCGGGCTTAACCTTGCTGTGTGGCACATACAGCTCTGCGGTCAGTGTCTAGCAGATCTGGACAAGATATGGTACGATCTAGGGTACTAACTTCAAACGTTCCTAACCCCGTTCTTGATCAAAACACTTGTTGACTTGCTATACATATGCTCGCGCCAGAAGAGAAGACCTACGCTACTTACGATGAACTGTTTACCTCCGTGAAATCTTTTGGGCACACGCAAGGATATACGATCACGACTAGGACCTCCTCGGATCAAGGTCGCAAAAACTGGTTAAAATGCAGTCGGGGCGGCACTCCTGAGCAAGTTGCAGAAGAAGATCGTCTACGAAAAGAAGCTACAACACTATTCGGTTGCCCGTTTCTGCTGTATGCACGAGTATTGAAAGAAGGTCTTTGGCACTTGACGGTCAAATGCGGCGAACATAATTACCCTCCTGCCCTGGATATAGCAGGTCATGCTGCAGCAAGCTGTCGCACAAGCTTCTTCAAGTCCCAGTGAAAGCAGTTCATCCAGCAGTTCGTCATCAGAGCAGCAGCAGCTCGGACAGCGACACAGATTCAGATTAGATGCAGCCGTCATGAACTATCGTACATCACACTTCTTCATTTTAACATCAAAGGTTTTACTCAGTAGAATGTATTGGTCTAGACTCACTGAATGGCGTAAGCCTTTGAGTATATAGAGTAGATAGAGTAGATAGATTAGATAGATGGATGGAAAAAGGGCGTCGATTTAACAAAAATTAATAATAATTTCAAAAGGGCGTGGATTTAACATTTGTGGGGGCGTCGATTTAGCAATTCCCTATTTCTTACCTTTTAAGACGCGTTACATCCTGTCCTCGTACGGACCGGACCTACCCTGATCAGGTAGGGCGCGCTTCTTTCTAAGAAATCTCCATCCCAACGGCAGTCAGGCACTAGCGGTCTGAACTGTCATTAAGAAACTTTACACGTGCCCCCAACTCGTGTCAATTTCCGACATGAAATTTAAAGCGGCATGGCTTCCTGGCATAACATGCCGTTATACATGAGGGAAATTTGCGGACACTCCTCGTTTGGTTTACTACACAAAAAAGAGGGTGGCAATATTAATTCACTTCTTTTATTGGCCCATCTAAAAAAGGAGTGTCCCTAACCAAATGAGGAGTGTCCCCAAAATTTCCCATGTCAAAAATAGGGCCGTGACGTGACGGTTACTGTAACTGTGTTGAATTTGTTATAAAATCTCATGGCTATGCACCGGGGGGGGGGGCAGTTTACAGAAATGGGGGGGGTCAGTATACGCTGACCCATTTTTAACAGTAGCTCTACGCTTCTTCCTCACTGGAGAAGACCAAGTCCTCCATGAGGGCATCCTTGCCATTGTCCATGGAGATGCCACTTTCATGACAGACATAGGCAAACGCGTCCTGCCCCACGGTCTCGAGCAGCGGGCCCATGAACACGTCTCGAATGATTTGAAGGTCGCGACCCGAGTCGAGGAACACGGCGGCCACGAGCGCTTCAAACACGTCGGCAAACATTTTCGGCAACGTGTAGTTCAAGAGGCCCCCGGTCTTGGCGCTTTTGGCGCGCGCTTTCGACTTGCGCGCGCCGTCCACGGCCGCAAAGACCGGACGCAAGCCTGGCGTCGTCGTGGCGGCATCCGGTCCCGCATACTTTCGCTTAATACTACTCACGCGCTCCATCGTCTCGCGATCAATGCGCACCGCGCCGGCAAAAATGCACTCGTCGACGCCAAACCACGCGAGCGCCGTCTTGCCCAAGGCATCGTTTGAGACCGTAGCACTCTTCCATTGGGAGAGCGAGCCGGGTAACCACTTGTCGTACATGAGAAACGCGTACGACATGGTCAAGTACTCGACCAAGGCATCGCCCAGGTATTCGAGCCGCTCATAGTCGCCTTTCCACACGGTCTTCTTCTTCTTTTGCGTCCGCGACACGACGTGAATATCTCCACCTTCCCCTCCCCCCGCGGCCTCGCCGTCGGCCGCATCGAGTTGATCAATGTGCAGCACCAGTTGACCCACGGATGGATGCGTCACGGCTTCCAACAACAAGCGCTTGTTGCGAAACGTGTATTTGAGTCGTTGCTGGAGGAGCACCAGTCGCTTGGGTAAATCTTCAAACTGTGGCACCTTGAAGTTGAGACTCAAGGGGTACTGGACGCCGCCGGGCGATGTCAAGGTCGCGTCATAGAGCTCATTCGGGAAGCAATCGGGATAAAAGGGCTGCGCAAACGTCGTCGACGGGTGTTCCAGGACGCTGACGCCGATCCATTTCAGAAAGTAGCGCGCGCCCTTTTCCCCTTGACCCACGAGGTAGGCGCCCGTGATGGCCTCGAGCACGTCGGCAATCCATTTTGCAGGCGCGACGACCGGATCCGGCGTCTTGCCCATGCAAGAGGGTTTCCAGCACTGGAAAGGGTGCTGTTCGACTTCAGCGGGGTATAAAATGTAGTGGTGAAGACGCGCGGCGAGGGCAAATTGATTCAGTCGATCATTCCGGATAATGTCCCGACGGAGCTGCGTCAGTTGACCTTCCTGGGCAATATCTTTTCGCTCTTCATACATGTACCACGACGTCTCGAGTTTCAAGAACGTATCGCCCAGG
Source organism: Peronosclerospora sorghi (assembly GCA_026184515.1). NCBI lineage: Eukaryota > Oomycota > Peronosporomycetes > Peronosporales > Peronosporaceae > Peronosclerospora > Peronosclerospora sorghi. The sequence continues at coordinate 5,768,017 of CM047586.1, read as the reverse complement.
ATTTCCAGTCGTTCATACGCTGGTTTCGTGGTGGCGTCATCCAGGAGCACCATATCGAGCTCGAGACCGATTTGACCCATGAGATGCGAGATTTGGCACTTGCGCTCAAATTCATACAGCAGCGGCACTAATCCCATGACCCCAAAGAAGCGGCTCTTGGTCAATCGCAGACGCGACGTGTGCTGCGGGATGAGCCAGCGCTCATTAAACTTGGTTTTGCATTGCGCGACGCTTGCTTCGTTATTGTTTCGCTGCATGACTCGACGAATGATTGGCACGATCGGAGGGACCTGAATACCATGAATTAGTGGCTGATCCGCCTCAGCCTCTTCGAGAAGTTCCCTCGAGTACCATCGACCGAGAATGGGCTTGCCTGGCCTCGACTTGCCTTTCTTGAGGTGGGTCAACCACGTTTCCTCGTTGGCCAGGTATTCTTTACGAATATCCTCCACGGTGCGTGCAGAAACGCTGTGCACCACGTAGCTAACATTCTGGCGAGATGTTGGAACACAGATCCATTCATCGACTCCAGTGGCTGATTCTGTCATCGGCAGTGGCCACAGCGGCTCGAGAAGTGGCTTGCTAATGATTTCACGAATGTAATTCCAGTTTAAGGACAGCGTGGGTGGGTGGGTCGTTTCATCGACCACGCTGGGCACAACCAAGTACCCTTTGTCGTTTTGTTCCGAAAACTCGTTCCATACCTTATCATTCGCAATCGTAACTTCCCGGACAGCATCTTGGACACCCATACATGCCAGCCGCATGACAACTAAATGAAAATGCAGCGCGTCGTAGAGCTCTTGCTTGCTTAGCGAAAGTTTCAACGGCCTTTTCGCCAGCGTAATTGGCTGAATTTCCGGGGACATGACTGCACCGGTCGCGAAATCATAGCGCCATCCTGTATTCGTGTTGCCAGTGTACAATTCGTTGGTCGACAAGATTGCGTATTGTGATCCACTCAGGCCATAAAAGCACATGGTCGTGGACCACACTTCACCATCTTCGCTACATGAGCTTGCTTCCTTTGCTAAGCTTCGAATCGGTCGTAAACACAGTTCCACAGCGCTTACAGGCGGTAAGTCGTATGATGACTGCGTCGATAGATCAGCGAGTTGCGTTCGACTACCCGACGCGTCGTCGTTTTCGCCCACCACGATCGTGTCGCACGAAGTGAGAGCGTTACTTTGGTTGCCACTACTTTGCTCGACATTCCCATTCACGTGAATAGTAGCCACTTGGTCGTCGAGAAGTTTGGAGCGGAAATATCGATCCAACAACCCTTTCTTGAGTAGCTCTTGACACGCTTTAAAAGCCACAATACCTTTCGCTTCCTCTTGTGTTTCCATCTGCTGCGAATGCAGCTGTTTCTTGATTCCCAGAGCACCTGGAAGTCTCACTGTTGCTGAAAAGTTAAATCGCTTGTCTTGCGCACCAGTGCCATTTAAACCGACGGCACCATTTACACCCTTGCTTTCGTTACTAGGATCCTCTGCCGCTTGCTGCTCCGCGTCAGCCTTTATGTCATCTATTTTGTCCATCAGTTTCGCATTGTACTTCAGGAGCTTCTTTTTCGCTTGCTTCAACGACGGTGCCATCGGTTTCACGATGGAAATTCGTTTGACTGTGTACTGCGGCCGACGGTCGTAGGTATCTAAACCTGGTAGCGTATCACAAAATTTGCTCAAACAAGCGACACTATTGCTAACGTTTAAAAACGCGCCTGTGTCGGCATTAATTATCTCGTAAGGATTTACCACAGCCTGCTCTCGCTGAGGCCGGAGGGGCAGTTTTCTCCTTGTCCCGAGCGAGAGCAATGTGGCAGTCGAATCTGCAGGAGCAAGCGGCACATGCAAGCTGCTGCTCGAATCCGCAATTGACACTTGAGATTTGGACGCATAAACTTGGTTGTTTTCCTGCTCGAGATTTATATACTCTTGCATTTTGCGAAACAAATCTTGGAATTTTTTTCGAGCAAGCACCGTATCCTCGGTAATATACTTGACGACGCCACGTGTCGCATTCGCTCGCTTTCCGAAATCATAGAGTTTGTTCGCTTCCAAGAGTTCGTCCATGACCACGATGAGGTCACATGGTGGCGACGCTATGCGCATTCTTTGCGAGCTTTTCGAGACTGATGTGGTCACCATAATTTTAGTCTTGAATTTCGTAAACATCTTCATGACTTTCAAGAACGAGGAAAACCGAAGTCCTCCAGATATACGAGCATTGCTGCTCCCAAGCATGCAACAACTCGGCGGTAATTTTAGGTCTGCCAATGCAGCAGTTAAAAACTCAGCTACGACTCGGCAATGGCATCGTCGTTCAAGAAATACCCAAGCTCGGACTTGTTCTTGTGCAGAATTGCTGAAACGATTTCGAACAACCTCGGCGGTCTTCAATAGCCGTTGTGAGGCCTCCTGCGTCCCGCAAAGCTTGGACTGTTCCGATAACCACGAGAGCACTTTCAAGATAGATTGAATTTTCTCTTTAATGGCGTCGTCGATGTCGACATGCGCTCCGATAAATCTGGCTATGAGGCGATCTATCTTGCTTGCTTTGCCTCCTTGCACGGCACTTTCTTTAGCATTCGTACCACTCACGATCTCGTCCCCTTCTTCTTCATTCACTTCGTCCGTTTCCACATTCTCTTCGGTAACGCTATCGACATCCGCTTCTTCAGTAGCTTGATCACCGTTTACTATTTCATCTCCCCGTAGCTTCCGCCGTCTATGATTCACATTGTCGGGGTCGTCCACCACACACGCTTGTAAATTTACTTGCAACTCTAGTTCCACAAACTTCCATAAACACCACTGTCCAAGATGCTGTTTCACGGCTTCCGCATCTTGGATAAATCTATTGACTTTATCTTGCTTTTTGCGTTCGTCGTACACGGCCGCCGAGTTTCCAAGCTCTAGTTCCAGTCGAAACACATTCACGAGATTCAGTTTCTTGCTGTTGGCACCCATTAAGAATTCTCGCACACTTATCTGCTCGTGTGCCGTCTCCGACTTGTTGTGATGGGGGGACTGGTGGTTGGAAAATACCTCGCAATGCAACGGTGGGAACGTCGGCTTCATCGACAACGACGAGAGCACGGGGAGCATGTTAAACACACGAATGTGCTTGAGCATGGGATTCGAGATGGGATTCATGTCTAACCTGGAGGCGGATTGTCTCGTCGTGGCAAAGATCCGGGGCGTGGCATCTAGTGGGACTCCGTCCAGGAGTCCCGCCAGGAGCTTACAAAACGACGGCAGCTCCGCGTGCACGAGATCCCAATCTTCAATCACCAAGAGACTCACGTCTTCGAGCGCGAGACTACGTTTGCGCAGAGTTTCTTGCAGCACGAACGGCGACACGATGGTAATTTGCCCGCGCGCCGCTTGGAACGCGGTCTGTGCCACCGCGGGATCGTCGAGCCACTTGTGTGACTTGGCGCGTGCCGCCGTGTCACTGCACACGACACGCAAGCCACACAATCGCGCTAGTTCGGTCTGCAACGTCGCGCGACTCGAGAGCGACGCGGCCACGACGAGCGCCAGGTGCTGCGGATGGGACGCCGCGCTTTCGCATAACAAGGTGCAGCTCACAAACGTCTTGCCCACAGGCTGCATGCTACTCACGAGCACGCTGTGGTGCCGCGCGACGGCCGCGATCTCGCGCTGGTGCTCCCAGAGGCCTGCGTCCATGTTGATGCGGAAAAGCAGAGTGATGGTCGTCAAGCGGGGCGCGTGGGTGATCTTTTTTCCCCAATGTGCAACACATAATATTTATGGCGGCGGAAGGACGACGAGACGAACGTTTTATCCAATCAGCTGGTGGGTGGGTTAGGGGGGGGATGAGGGTGGACGACTATATACAATGTTATGTCTGCCACACCGCATAACTTGCGACGTTTGAAACTACCGTGTACCATCTTGACCTCCAGCGCGCTGCGATCCGTCTTGCCTTCCGTGTGGAAGCAAGTGTTGTCTTGCTCGAGCCTCAATGGAAACGACAGCGGGCCGTCGACCTTCGAGTGAAAATATGGTGCGTGCTAATGCAGTTTAAAAGTCCACACCGCTTCGCTCACATGATGATGCAGCCTTCCTCCTCTTCAGGTGGGACCGCCAACCCGTTCAAGACGGCGCTGCATAAATTCGCACAAAGGACAAAGGAGCGATCCGTGGCTGCTGGTTTAAGCAACGCGGCCACGTCGAGCTTCTTTACTCGTGGACAGAAACTCACGGCACACCCGAAGGCACAAGCGCTCCCCGGCTCGATTAAACAAGTCACGACGACGGGCCAATTACCGCCAGTGTGGGCGACGCCTGCCCCTGCTCCCTCGAGGTGGATACCATACGTACACACGTACGTTTGTGGTAAGTAACATGGACGAAGGAGCTGAACTTGTGATGGTGCCATGACAGAATCCCATCGTCCGTTGACGCGGGATCCCCACGGGTCCAAAGCGTATCTTCGGCAGATACTCAGAGGGATCATGCTCGCTTGCTGCAGAAAGAGGAAGGAACCATTGACGATATCGACGACACGTGCACGGAAGCAAACAGCGACGCTAGTCGCGCGAATCCGCCGCGCCGCCACATGGAGAACCAAGAAAGGTTACGTGTCCCACCAACCACCGCACGCGCGTCGGCGTCCTTTTCACGCAATGCATCGGTCAATCTCCGCTACGCACAGTTTGAACGCTTGCTTGAACAAGACGTTGTGGATCTCGACCAGCTGCGGAAGCTCAGCTGGGGTGGCATCCCACCCAAACATCGACCCATTGTCTGGCGTCTGCTCTTGGTACGTGTACGACCGCACAGCTTTTCACAACGTTTACGAAAGGACTCAATCCTGCATCACGTATGGATTTTTGTTGTTTCCACTGGCAGAACTACATGCCATCGAAGCGAGATCGGCAGGGTGCCATGTTGGCGCGAAAGCGACAGGAATACGTCGAGCTCTTGCAACAGTATTATTACATCCCCGATGCGGAGCGGGGGACGCGAGAACAAACGACCCTGCGGCAGATCCTCGTGGACATTCCACGCACGAACGCGGACGTAAAACTTTTTCAGAGTGAGCGTATTCACCAGGTGAGAGGATGCCCAGATCGACGAGGGAGCGCTCGGTAGGGCTGAGTCCAAGTGGATTTTTCATGTTGATTTGTTTGACACTAGTGTATGGAACGCGTCCTGTATCTTTGGGCCATCCGACACCCTGCTAGCGGATACGTGCAAGGAATCAATGACCTCATGACACCCTTCTTGGTCGTCTTTCTATCGGCGTACATTGGTAAGTGGGTTTTAACGTCCAGTGCACACACGATCGCGTCCGGTTACTGACACCAATGCCACAGAGGAGCCGCAGACAGGTGACGTCTCCACGCTCTCGGACCAAGCGTTGCACCTTGTCGAGGCCGACAGCTACTGGTGTCTTACCAAGCTGCTGGACGATATCCAGGACCACTATACGTTTGCCCAGCCGGGTCTCCAGCGCATGGTGCAGCGCATGGAAGAGTTGGTCCATCGATGTGACGCCGACTTGTTTGCGCACATTGTCGGTCGGGAGAACGTGGAATTTGTCCAGTTTGCGTTCCGCTGGATGAATTGTCTCTTGATGCGGGAGCTGCCCCTCACTGGCATTGTGCGCATTTGGGATACCTACTTGTGTGAAGACTCGGGCTTTGAGAGCTTTCACGTGTACGTGTGCGCCGCGCTGCTCATGACGTTTGGGGACCAGCTCAAGACCCTCGAGTTTCAAGACTTGGTCCTGTTTCTACAGAGTCTCCCCACGACAGCGTGGCGCGACCAGGAGATTGAACCCCTGCTCTCGCGCGCTTATATCCTACAAACGTACTTTGCGGACGCGCCGAGCCACTTGAGTTCGCAAGCTGCTGCGCCATAGGCAAGGAAGGATCGAAACACATGCAACGAATGATCGTGTTTACTTTGCTCTACGGTTAAACAACGCAATCCATGAAGGGAACAACTACTGACTCGTGTGCTTGGGAGTCTCTGGTTTAAGGGGTTGCTTGCCCCGATATGTATTGTAGTCCTCCACAATGCGCTTTGACAGATCATCAATCGCCCCTCCTCTCTGAGCACGAATCAGCTCCATGACGTCGTCGCTCGACAGGCCCAGACTCTGCAACACCTCGAATTGGTTCCTTAGCCTATTAGCCGCTTCTTCCTGTGCGTTATCAGTCAGTATAATATTGATGCTGTTGAGGTAATTCTTCCTTGCATAACGAAGGGCATCCGCAACCCAAGCTTCCACGTCCTCGGCCGCGAAAGAGCCAAGTCCTCGTTCTTCGACGTTTCCATCCTGCGGTAAGACACCCGCGCCACGCCGCACGTTTCGATGAGTCGACACGCTGCTTGGAGCCGCTTCCAACGCGCGTCGATTGCTCCACCCAACCCCCTTCTCAGCGGTCAAGTGAGCGGCGACGTCCACACGTGCACATGTCAGTAGGGCGATCACAAGACACGACACGGCGAAAGAAAGGGAAAACGGGGTGGACATGATGACTGACGGGTTCTTGCAGGTAGATCGGTACTCTGCCAACGAGAAGGGAGAAAAGGGAATGAAGCAATGGGTCCAGTGATGGAAAGAAAAAAGAGTGGTCGAAAGCGGGAATCGGATTGGATGAAAATGGATGAGGCACAATGCCTATTGGCCGTAAACGCACGTGCGATCCCCGGGTTCCCACTGGAATCATTGGCGACGCGTTCGTAATCAGTATCGTACGAGCACCGTGTTGGAATTGCCTATCTCATCTGTGGCCGCCTATCCACGGCACCCACCAACACGTTGAACCTGGGGGTGGTCTAAACTAAGGCTCCGCAAAAGCCCAGCTCGCCCGGGTCAGCCCACAGTCCAGCCCGCTTGGGCTGGACTGTGGGCCGTTGTTCCCAGTCCACAAGGCCCATGAGCTGGCCCAAGAACTGTATAAATGCGGTGGCTGATCGGTGTCTTCCACACTTCCACAATCCGGGTCTTGGTGATCGTTCTAAATCTCACCATTCACACCATTTCTGAACGTTTTTGGCCCGACATGAACAGAACTTTGTCCGCGCTGTCCCAAGGGTCTTTGGAGCCTTCAGATAGCGTCAGTGCGACAGGCAGTGCGGCCACTGCCGGGTTAGCTGGGTTTGGAAGTATTTCATGCAATGTCCTGAGCGCAAACAGGCTGTTTTCCAGGTGGCGCGAGGTAGCGGACAAACAACGTGCGGCAAAGCGTTTAAGTGGACAAAGGAGAATGGGACCAGCACTCTTATCCGACACCTGGAAAAACAGCATTTGATAACTGCGAGTGGTCGAGTGGAGTCGTCGCAACGTACCCTGACGTCTGCGTGGAGTTCTACTGGTCACCCACAGGTCACGGCTGTAGAGCTGACCCGGGAGACCATGAAACCTGCCATGCTCAAGCTGGTTGCTCGTCGGGCTTTGCCATATCAACTTACGGACTGCACCGAGATGCGAGAAATGCTGACATTGGTGAATCCGGATGTCCGAAACATGTGGTTTGGTGCGGACACACTGCGGAGGGCCACACTCGAGACATATCGTCAAGGTATATTGATTTTTTGGCATTAAACATATCGCCAAGGTATATTGAAGAGATTTTTTGCATTATGTCTTGGTTGATTTGAATTTTTTAGCCAAGGAGCGTATCCGTGACATGTTTTCGGGCTTTGACAGCCGTATCAATATCACTTGAGATGCGTGGACCTCGCCAAATTACAAGGCGATCTTTGGAGTTACGGCGCATTGGATCGACTCGGATTGGAAACTCATAGAAATGAGTATTGCGGCCATTCACATCCAAGGAGACCACAGCGGAGCGAATCTTGGAAAACACCTCCTCTCCGTCTTCCGCGATTATTCCATTTCCGACAAGATCTTTTGCATTACTGCTGATAATGCATCGTCGAATCCAAATCTCGCACAACATTTGGCTACCGCGGATGATATGAGTTTCTTTGATCCGGCGCAGAATTTTCTGGGGTGTATGGCGCACATCATAAATCTGGCAGCCAAAGCGGGTATCAAGGAGATCAGTGACTCAGTGCGTGACATGGAATTTGCACCAACAGATTATCCGATGGACATTATCAATCTGATCGGCCCGCGTGATTTCTATCCTGGTGATCGTGGGCACGACCTTTTCTGATGCAATTATTCTGCTTATTCTGTTATGCTAACATTGTTTTCTTTTTAAAGTAGGACCTGTTGTCAATAGGGTGCGTGCTCTCGCCAAGACTTTCAGCAATTCCACCCAGCGACGATAACGTTTCGAGCAAACGATTCAAGTAGCTCAACCTGGTGTTGCCGTAAAGACAATGGTGTACGACGTTCCAACCCGCTGGAACTCTACTGCGCTCATGTCGATACGTGCACGTAAAATACGCAAGTCTATTGATCTCTACACCCGTACGGAGCTCACGGCAACGAAGTACAGCATTAATTCGTACGAATGGTACTTGATTGGTCAAGTGATTCAGCTTCTCGAGCCGCTAGAAGAGGCCACCCGCATGCTTTCGAGCACAAGCAATCCTTCCGTCTCCATGGTGCTTCCTGTGCAGCCGTGGTTGCCCGGGTGCGTGCGTGGCTTGGTCGGAACTTACGATGGCTCTGTTTTGAAGTCATCAGTGAATTGAATGGTTGAAGAACTAATGGCTTATGACGGAAAAGCCGCAAAGCAACAAGTGTACTCTAGCTCTACCATATTGGATTCGCGTCTGAAGCTCACACACTGGTTCGAGGAAGGCATTGATGTGGAGCCCATACGGCAACCATTTCTTAATGACGCACGCAATTATTATTCTGGAGACGAGCGTGTTTCCTCTTTCACTGCCACTCAAGAAGAATCAGGCCTACACACAAGACTTTTCAAGAAGCGGCGTTGTGACAACTTAGAAATCGAGATTCAAGATTATCTTTCGGCACGATGTGTGGATGGTAGCATTGATCCTTTAGTATGGTGAAAAGGACAGGCTTGTTCATATCCGAAACTGGCTAAAATGGCTCGAGCACATTTGTCAGTTCCCGCAACTAGTGTTCCAAGTGAACAGCTTTTTTCTTCTGGACGCCGCGTCAATACTGATTTTCGCAGTTCTCTCAGCCCGTTTTTATGAAAGCATTGATGTGCTTGCAGAACTGGGTGAAAAATGGGCTAGTATAGGGCATCCTAAATAGCTATCTCATCATGCCACGCCGGAGACATATATTTAGGGTCAGCCTGCGGTCACCCCCCCCCCCTTGCTACGGGTCACACCCTCTCCCCTTTATGTGAGGGGTGTGTGTGTGACCGCAGAATGAGGAAGAAGGCGAAACAAAAGTGCAAAAGCGCAAGAATCGAAAGAAATTGATGATTTATTAAAACTTGGGGCCTATGACGTGTTTCGAGATGATGAAACGGCGGGGGAACAGTTTTGTGCGCTTCACATTGATCAAATTTTTGCAGCGTTCGTCACAGATCGTCCAGTATACCGAGCAAGCGCAGTCAAGCTTCTCAAAAGCAAGTTTCGTTTCAGCGACTACCTCAGATGACGTTGATCTCGATGACCCCGACTTTTTGAAAAAAGCTGTGGGGTTAACGGAGCCAGATCCAGTCGAAAAAGAAATATTGCTGCCACATCAGCGAAAACGAAAAATGCGTGACGCGTTTTGGTGGTGGTGGCACGTTATCAGACGGCAGTGTATCTGACGAAGCATTTGAGCAAGAGAAGCGTGAGAGAGAAAAGGAAGAACGGGAACGATTGGGAGAAAAAAATACGCCTCGTGAGTGGACTCAAAATGGACGTGACCGACTGCAGCGTGCGCTAATGCACTATGGTTTTTGGTCGATGGGAAATTATACGAAGCCAAAGCGGCGGGAGTCGCTCAGTGAAGGAAGACGAACGTTTTGTGCGTGGATTTATCTACGTTTCGGGCTTACCTTGTGATGAACGTAAAGATGATACGACCTTTGTGAAAGCTTCAATTCATGCAGCAGCCTTTGGTCAAAGGAATAATTCAATTGAAGAGGAATTGTCGCCAGTGTTGAAAGAGGAAGATTTTGTGCTCAAGTTAAAGCTAGGTGGTGGTCGACGTGTACTGGTTCGATTAGACACGCTGCAGAGGCTTCAGCAGCTGGTTGCGACAGCGTGCGATGTGTGCGATAAACTTTACATGGACGACGAGGATAGAGGAAATCCTAGACCGAAACCGAGTGCTAGTATTGACGAACGGGCCCAGGACTATAGTGCAGATAAGCTGGTCCCTCACATTAAAGTGGTGGGTTTAGGGAAGAGACCGGCCTGGACGCAAATTACGCCATGGTGGAACGAAGACGCTGACCGGAACTTGTTGATAGGGGTGTTTCTTCACGGATACGGTCGCTGAGCCCAAATTCTGGCAGACCCGCGACTGTACTTCGCGCGATTAGAGAAAGCCGAAACCGAAGCGAATAGCTCTCATCTGTCCAGTAACACTCCGTTTCCTGTGAATGCAATGAAAAGAGAAAGTACTGCTGCTGCAGAAGAAAGCGATGACGTTTATATAAATGATGTGGATTTGGAAACAAGTTCTGTTGAGGATGTGACGCATGTAAAAACTGAGGCAGGCACAACACTCGCTTCCGCTACGGATATTAAAATCTTGGATGCAGCGAGTTCATTTAAGCAGTCCGAGGTCCAGCATATGAATAGGTTGTTAAGCTGGTTGTTGTCTGCAGAGGAGATGAAGCGCCAGCATGAAAATAACAAATACAAAAAGGAGCGCGTAGCGAACGAGCAGAGACGGCAAGTGGCACAGGAAATGCGCGTGCGTTCGATCACTTTGCGTCGATTGGAGATGAAAGCCATGCAGCTTGCCCAGGTCGATATCCTTCGGCACTTAGCAGTATTACATAATGTCCGGCAACTTCCAGATGCCACTTTGGTAGCTGCTGCCCATCACCGTATTAAAAAATACTGATTGCACAAGAAGAGCGTCGTTCGTTTGCTTACATGGTGGCCCTGCACGGCGCGCCATGTATTTTAGCGAAACGGGTTGTTTTTGCTCCCGATAAGAGAGCCACTCCATCAATGTTGCCGTTTGTGACGGAACATGCACGCGATTTTTCATCTGACCCTATATTGATTTAGTAACAGATGATAGAAGGTGAAAAATATATTAAAAAAGAGGTCGACTAAACAGTACCGTGTCCAAATATGTAACAGGACTGATCCTGTTACTGGCTTACACTGTATTTTGCGAGGAAGCGCGCAATACAATAGGGCAGGATTAGTTGGTAACAACTAATCCTATAATAAAAGTAAATATATTAATATTCACTTATCTGTTAGAACGCAAAATTAAGAGTGTTTATTTAATGGGTGGTTTAGAGGCTAATAGTATAGTAACTAACTAATTAATATAATAATATCAAGTCTTTAACTAACTGTACTATTAGTTAACCTGCAAGATTCGGTATTTATACCGAATCGACTTTTCCTTCTTAGATTATAATAACTTATAATCTCTTATTTAAATTTCAGACAACGCGTCTGAAATTAAACTGTGATATTCTAACTTGAATATCAATTATGTAATGGCACCCCATTACATCACCCCCCACACTTAAGGTGGTTGGCCAATAATAATTATTATTTTGGCCAATCATGGGTGGCACTTGTTGGTCGGAATTTTTCTCATTCACCAACTGATTGACCATCGACTCGATGGTCAAAGCACACGGCGGCGCTCTAAAGAGCGCTGCTAAAAACAATGAAGGAGCTTCTTCCTCCGCCTCAGCACTAGGTGCTGAGGTGTTGAGTGACAACGGTGACGCTGCATTAGCAGCGTCAACTACGCAAGGGTCGGAAGACGTACCGTCTTCGACCACAGATGCTGCTAAGGCGGCATCTGACAAGAAACAGGGAGATGTTGCTAATGCAACATCTCGCACGATGGCAACTTCCGAATGGCGTGTTGCCAAGAGGGCCATGTTCGGGAGTTCTGACTCCGAACAAAGTGATGGGGATACAGATGTCCCCACTAAAGGATCTAGCGAGTCAAACATCGCTAGGTGCTCATTGCCTAACAGCGATGACGACTCTGGTGTCGCTGTCAGCTATGACAGCGACAATGATTATCATAGGTGATTGCGGGAGCGCAGAGCCCCACCTGGACCAAGTACTTCTCCACGTCGGGGTGATTTAACCCCGGCGCGTGGTGTTGAAGCAGGCGGTCCTCCTCCTGCTAAAAGAGCTCGAACAGAAGCGGCGCCTGCCGCTTCTAAAGCGTATCATCGTACAGAACCACATGTTCCGTACAAAGTGGGGTTTTGGACCCCTGGCTGGGCTATCGCCCCCAATAGTGGCGGTCACCGTAAACGGGACTGCCAGTATGCGTTGTTCGATATCAACGTGCTGGATGACTGCGAAGACATCCAGTGACGTCGATTCGATCGAAGTACAGACGATAGACGTCTGTACTTTATTGACCTCTTTTTCCAGGTTCGATATTATTCGAGCCGGAAAGGGTCAAGGAAGAACAGGGACGATAAAGACGACCTGACTCAGAGTTGGAATGCTTTTGTTGACAACTACAACAAAAGCCCGGATGATTACGTGAATAAAGTTCACGTGATGCGCGAGCGCTTTTTAAAGCACTCACGAACAGGCAAAATGGAATACATCCATTTTGCTTGCATCAAAGAAGGGTTAAAGTGTGGTGTCCCTTCTCACCTCGTTTGCCCGCGGTGTACTCAGGGCACTCCTCGTCTGTCAGAGGAGGAGTTGCGGGGGTACGGTGGCTTTTCCGTACCCGCCGAAATTCAGGGTTTAATTGATACCCTGAATGCATCAACACCTACGGTTGATGCTACTTCGCATTATGAGTTTGAGACCTCTTCTCAAACTCAGTCAAAAGGTCTGGGGCGTCGGCCCTCAGAACCTCAATCGGCTCCCAAGAGTCGAGCTCTTGGGGATATCCCAGCCACCGTACCAAGTACTCGGTACGCTGCCCCTTCTTCGAAGGCACCGAGCGCTTCGAGATCAAGCGCTCGAGGATATATCGATTGTTCCCCTGATTATCAATCTGGGGCGGCGGAGGTTGAGAATTCCCTCGCCGTTGTTGTTGCGGAGCATGGTTCTTCGCTCCGCAAGCTCGAGGAGGGTTATTCCTCCTTGAGCAGCGATATGTCTCACTGTGTGAAGACATATCGGTCTCTTCGCGAGGATGTCCGCGACATCCTCGAAGCGCACACTGCCCTCCAGCAGAAGAATGATCTTCTGTACATTGAGCTTTCCCGCTGTAAGGGAGAGCTCGATCGGCGTACGGCTGATCTTGAGCAGTCGAAGGCGGAGGTAACGACTCTCCGCTCTGCTCATCAACGGCTGGAATCCTATTACAAGTCTCTTTTGGGAGACTTGGAGAAGCACGGTATCTTCCGTGGTTCTGCGTCTCGTCGTAAGACGAAGACGAGTGATACGGCTTGAGCCGCCGAACATAGAATGTTGAGTGAAGCCGCATTGCTGTGGGAATGTGTAATGTATAGGCATTCCCCCGAATCTCTTGGACCTTGAAGGGTCCAATGTACTTAGGAAGCAACTTCCGTGTAGGGAAGTTGCTTATTGCATGTGTAGGCAAATTGGTAGTACTTAATAATACCAATTCACCTTTCAGAAAGGAGTTTTTGTTCTTCCTTCCTTGTTTGTCTGCATTTTGCTTCTGCTTATCCAAAGCAGAAGCAAGTGCATCTTTTATATAGCGTATTACAGCTTGGCGCTGTAATACGAATTCATCTACTGCTTTATCAGCAGTAGGTGCATTGTCCTCGTTGTCTGCAGCCATTGCTGCAGACACATATTCATATGCAGCTTCAGTTTTAATTGAAGCTGCTTCCGCTTCTACTGTATTTTCAGTAGAAGGGCCATCGTTTTGTTCACAAGTTGCAGTTGCAACTTGCGCATTGACTCGCTCAAAATTTGAGCGGGTCCCTCCCCCACTTAGATTTGGCGTACCGCCAAGTAAAGATGGGGTTCGTGGATTCCTTAAGGCATTCACGTAGAACGGTGTATGCTTAGTTGAAGAATGCACCGAATTGTTAATCGCGAATTCAGTGAGTGGCAGATAGTCACTCCACTGTTCAAAGGCATGTGCGTATGATCGCAACATGTCTCCGAGAACGCGGTTATTCCGTTCCGTCTGCCCATCCGTTTCCGGATGGTCCGCAGTGGACATCTTCAACTGGGTTCCCAACAATGAGAACGTTTCTTGCCAGAAACGTCCTGTAAATCTCGGATCTCTATCCGAGACAATGTCTTCCGGCATTCCGTGCAAACGGAATACCGTATCAACGAATATCCGCGCTGTTTGAAAGGTGGTTACGTTCGCTGATACTGCGGTAAGATGTACCATCTTACTGAAATGGTCTACAAAGACCACTATTCCAGTCTTCCGACTATTGTCGGGTGGAAGACCGAATACGAAGTCCCTTGAAATGGACTTCCAACACTCTGTCGAAACCGGCAGAGACTGCAGCGGAGCCTGTGCAGACTGTGCAGGCTTAACGCGCTGGAAAATCTCGCAAGCGCGTACGTATTTTCGTACCCACTTGTACTGGTTTCGCCAGTAAAAGTCACGTGCGAGAGAAGCGTATGTGTTCTCTCGACCTTGATGCCCCGAAATAGGTGCATCATGATACTCAAACATAATTTGATGTTTGAGATCATCGTCGTTTGGAACGACGATGCGACTTTCATCTTTTTGGTCTGTGCTGTAAAGCATCAGACCATCGTGCAGTCGATATCGATGCACGCAAGCGCGGAGGAACTCTGGGAGTTCGTTGCGTTTCTCACTTGATTGATTACGTAAGTAATCAATCAACAGACGTGTCTCCTCGTCTGTTTTGTACGCCTCGCGTACTTGTCGTATAATTGACGACGACAAAGCAGTGCAACGGATCGCGTTTGCACTGGCCACTTCGGTTACGGACGGTTTCATCTCGTAATCGGGCCTTCGTGATAGCGCATCCGCTATCACGTTCAAATTTCCGGGTTTGTATTCAACCGTAAAGTTGTACTCAGCAAAGAATGACAGCCATCGAGCCATTCTGTGTGAAATATGTGGTGAATTCACGGCCGTGCGTAGCGACGCATGATCCTTGTAAACCACAAACGGTATATCTCCCAATAGATAGATCCGAAACTTAGCCAGTGCATACTTCATGGCAAGGAGTTCCTTGTCATGCACTGGATAGTTGCGCTCGGCAGGGCGCAACTGACGCGATTGATAGCAGATTACGCGATAACGATCATCGTGATCACGCTGCATCAAAGCACAGCCGATAGCGAAATCGCTCGCGTCGCAAACGACGTGGAACGGACGCTCGTTATCGGCTATAGCCAAGACAGGCGCTTCAGTCAAGCTTTGCTTGACTGCATCAAAAGCATCTTGGCATTGGGTATCCCAATGCCATTCGACATCTTTCTTAAGTAATTGAGAAAGAGGTCGTATTAACCCAGCATAGTTGCACCAATACTTGTGCAAATATGTTGCCAACCCAAGTAACTTTCGAAGTTCCTTAACGATGTTTGGCGTAGGCCATTCAACGATCACCCTGATCTTTTCTGCATCAGGAATCACCCCGTTCTTGCCCACAAAGCATCCAAGAACGGGTATCTCAGGTGCACCAAAGGTGCACTTCTTCAGATTTGCATAGAGCTTATGATTACGCATAAGCTCTAACACTCGACGTAGATGCTCCCTATGGACATCTACATCGCTTTTATCGTGTTCTTCCTTGCTATGGATGAACACGTCATCGAAATAACTCGGTGCGAATTCTCGCACCGGGCGTAATAGATGCGTTACGCATCTGTTAAACGTAGCAGGGGTATTTCGAAGCCCCTGCGGCATAACAAGCCACTCCCAAAGCATGCCGCTTGGGATGCTTACCGCCGTGAGAGGGATATCCTTCTCACGCATTAGGATTTGATAAAATCCATCTCTTAGATCGAGAGCACTAAAGATGGTGCTCCCGCACATGCCATTAATGATGACATCTTTTCGCGGTATCGGCGTCTGTGCCGGTACCGTCGCTGCGTTCAGCTTGTTGTAAGCGTGAACGATTCTCACCCACCTGTGGACTTCTTCACACAAAAGGTGGGGGTAGAGTGCGGTGAGGTAGACTCCCGCACTTGGCCTGATTTACGACGAGCTTCGAAAAACTCGTCGATCTCTTTTACCTGATCACGCGGCAACGGCCATTGCCGCGTAACACAATACTTCGTGCCTGTCACGAGGTCAATCTCTTGACGAGTTCCCTTATCCTTCGGGAGCTCGCTAGGTACTTCTTCTGGGAATACGTCAGCGTACTCTCGAAGTACCTCATAAAATGGGGAGTTCGCTTTAAGCGACTCCCAGCTCTGCGCTTCAAAGCGCTGAACTTTGGTTTGATCATTGGGAACCTCTTTCCCAATGTTTTCTACTTGTAACGTGGATATTCGTTCACGAATATCCACTACATCATCTTTTGCAACGATGATACAGATCTGTTCGGTCTGACCATCGTGCAAGTTTCTCATAAACTTCTTCCAGCTTAGCGCTGGAAGAGCCATCACCTCCGAACCTTCTTTCGGAGGGTGTTCCATCAACAGAGACTGGGTAGATAATCCGGTCTCCGTTTGCGTCAAGACGTTGATCGCCTCGACGGAACTGTCAATGCAATCAGACGCACTCGTCTGATTGACTGCTACACGGTGATTACGATTCACCGTGTGCGAATACTCATCCTCATGGTGGCCACTGCCTACCATGGAGTTTTGGCGATCAGATGTGCTCGTCTGATAGGCCGCCTTTTCTGCGACACGGTGGTCTTTATCACCCGTGCGCATGGCTAACGCAACGTGTTGGTCACTGGCCACCACGGAGTTTTGCTCACGATTACACTCGATCGTGAGTTCACTCTCATCAACACGGAATTCATTCGTCGTGTTGGAACCTTCGGTCGCACAGTGGGTGTTTCCCACTGTGGATACTATTTCATTCTCACGGTGGGTGTTTCCCACCGTGGATATCACTTCATTCTCACGTGGTCTTTATCACCCGTGGAATGTTTCTCTCCAACACGCAACGACTCTTCTGTTGCGTGTGGTGGTCCCTCTGGACTCTCACCAGCGGAGGTACCTTCCGCTGATCGTGTCGGAACAGACCTGGTGTTGCCATCGCTATCCACCAGACTGTCTGACGCTGCGGTTGTATCTTCTGATACAGCCGGATTACACACAGGGTGATCAGATCCTATGCGTCCGCCGCAGTCGATCTACAGGTTAACCCAGTCGATCGAAGGTTTAAACTTGGACATCCATGGGATTCCAAGTATCACATCGAACTTGTCATCTAAATCGAGGACGATGAATTCATCCTCGAATGACAGTTCATTCAACTCGAAGCATGTTTTAATCACACGCTTTGGAATAGTCACGGTTGCACCTGTTTCTAACCGGACTGACAACATACTTCGTGGGGTTTCTACCTACACGAAGCTCAACAGCGTTAGACTCTGAGTTCTAACGAAATTGTTTGACGCTCCTGTGTCAAACAAAGCTCTCATGGGGACATCGCTCCCGTGCGGCTTAACCTCCAGGGTGATAAGAGGCTTATCATCACCCTGCATCTTTTGACAGGACATAGTCCCGTCTGGGGCTATTACCCTCACATGCCCTATGTCAGCATGTGGGATAACATTCCCAGTAGGGCACCCCGCCCCTACTGGCGATTCTTGTTTTTTGCACCAACAGGGTGATGTCCCTGTTGGTGTCGCCGTGCAGCGGACGGTTCCGTCCGCTGACTGCGTGGCACCGGACGCGGTGCCATACACTCATGGGCAAAATGCCCCATTTTCGCGCATCTATTGCAGCGAATGTTCTTCTTAAATTTCGGTTGCTTCGTGTTCGAAGCAACCGCAACCGATAGGTCCATCGGCTCTGGACCTCCACCGCCCATGCTCTGGAGCGGGTGGCTGTTTCTTGAGACGAAGTGTGAGCTTCGTCTGCCTGACTGCTGATTGTTGACATGCCGTTGCGGCATGTCAAAAGCGAAGGGCTGTTGAGCCCTTCGGCTGTACCCAGCATGCGATGACGCTGATAGCATGCTGAACTCCTCACGGATGCTCATATCAATGGCACCCCTCAGAGTATCTTGCGGGTGCCGATAGATACTCTGTTTGACGGGACCATCATTGAGTCCCCTTCATGAAGCCAGTGACCTGCATAGCAGGGGGCACCGGCTCATACACAATATTTGACAGCAAATATTGCGTCTTCTGAGCGTAAGCTTGAAGGTCAAGCTTACCTTGCCGGAGTTCCATGAACTCCTGCCGACTACTTAGCTCCATTTCTGGAGCTTCAAAGTTGAGCTTTAGCTCAGCTTTAAATTCCTTATAAGTAAGTAACGCAGAGTCATCAGTGGCTCTGCGACTCATCGCCCATGCCCTGGCTCTGCCGCCTAGACATGTTGTGGCGAAGTACGCCTGTTGACGTTCGTCAACAATATTTTGCGAATAGATGGCATCTTCCACCTCTGCGAACCATCTACGAAGGGGCTCACCCCCTTCGCCGGTAAAGGGCGGTACTCGCGCCTTTACCACTTCAACGCTATGCGTTGCAGGTGCAGTTGCGGTCCGCGCTGCCTCTGGCGCGGGCCGTTCTGACTTTTCTAGGTGGTTTCGCCTAAAGCGCATCACCACCGGTACCACTTCCTCCGGGGACTTATTCTTGAGGAAGGTAATGATGTCGGTCCCCATAGACCGAATCATTTCTACCGTCGCGTCTTTACTACGCGACGAGAAGTGAGGGAAATGTTTATTCACCTCTTCCAGCGTTCTTTCTCGCTCGGCAGCCGACATGTCTCGCGACATGATGCCGAGCGGCTCTTAATCTTCGCTCCGCTAGTTAACTAGCAGAACGGAACTGTGGTCGTTAAGACGGACCACAAAGTGCTACCAGGTGTAACAGGACTGATACTGTACTGGCTTACACTGTATCTTGCGAGGAAGCGCGCAATACAATAGGGCAGGATTAGTTGGTAACAACTAATCCTATATTAAAAGTAAATATATTAATATTCAGTTAGGTATAAGAACGCAAAATTAAGAGTGTTTATTTAATGGGTGGTTTAAAGGCTAATAATATAGTAGCTAACTAATTAATATAATAATATCAAGTCTTTAACTAACTGTACTATTAATTAACCTGCAAGATTAGGTATTTATACCGAATCGACTTTTCCTTCTTAGATTATAATAACTTATAATCTCTTATTTAAATTTGAGACAACGCGTCTGAAATTAAGCTGTGATATTCTAACTTGAATATCAATTATGTAATGGCACCCCATTACAAAATAGGCTTATTTAGAACTCGATTTTACTCGATTTTGATTGGCTGTTTTTAGCCTGCATTTTTTGCATTTTTTTTGGGTCCCGCTCACTTTGGCGCCTCTCCGCTGTCTCACATATACCACCCCATCCCACCAAGCAAACAAGCAAGCAACCAACTAACCAACCAAACAATTGACCACGGAAACTTACCAAACAAACAAACAACCCTAAACCCTAAACCCTAAACCCTAAACCCTCAACCCTAACCCCAGAACCGTAAACCCTTAAACCCTCAACCCTCAACCCTAACCCCAAAACCCTAAACCCTAAACCCTGCAGGCTGAAAACAGCCAATCAAAATCGAGTAAAATCGAGCTCTAAATAAGACTATTTGAACACGGTACTGATTAGTTTTTCCCATTAAAAAATCTATTTATTGGGAAGACTTCACGAGCGATACTGTTAAAAAGCCGACGAGCCCAGACCAGCCCGTCAGCCCGCCCACGGCTTGTGGGCTGGGCCGCGAGCCGGCCAAAACCCAGCTCAACCCGCCCATGCGGAGACCTAGTCTAAACACCTCCACGTTAAATACTAACCACCTCCAAACGAAGCTTCAAGTGACTTTTAAGGCAGAAAGTACATTATTTCGGCCTAAATGACGCGTTTTTGTCCACTTGTGACCAGCTCTAGACCGACGCCGTGGGACATGCGGAATAGCCCCGGTTTGGAGCATCTGCTAGACGTACGTATACTATTCTCAGTGTAAATAAGTTCAACAGTAGGATCAAGCCAAAATTGTATTCAGGCTTGGTCGGTTGTTTTATTCAACTTGTACGGATAGAGAGCGCGTTGCATCAAATCAATGGCATTGTCGTGGTTGAACCTCAGTTGATGGCGTCGATGTATGCGCTGGTTCTTGGGTGTCCCTGGCGGCTATCTGCCCAGTCTGTTGCATGTAGTTGGTAGCCAGGAGAAAGTGCTTGGCACAAAACTGAGGGTCTGGCACGTCCGCATCCAAAAACGTCGACGCGTCAATATCGACAGGATCAAAAATTCACAAGGCTTCATGCATCGGATCCTGCCGCACGAGCAGCTTGGCCTTTTCAATAAGTGCAAAGCTAATCTCCGGTGCTTCTACATGCATCACGGCGCTTTTGACCGTACCCATACGAATGAACCCTTCCTTTCTCGTTATCTTGGCGTATAAGAGCTAATTCTCACTCACTTCGTTTCGAAGCGCTGCTTCATGCAAAATCACTCGTAGCAGGGCCAGGATAGGATCACGGTATTTGAGTTTCATGGCCATGGAATCGTAGCGCATCTTCCAAGGAGTTTGTTTTTTCCAGAGCATACTTTGTTGACCAAGATCTTCCATCTCGCCATCTTTTTGAAGAAAGAAAAATCCTTGCTCAGCCTCGTGGTAAACGTGGAGTTCATGAAAGAGAGGATACGCGTCGATACGACTCGGCAGATGCTGCATCGAGGGGCCCCATCACGTCTAACCGAGCTGCTCTCAGGTGACGCTGAAATTAATCGTGCTGGCCACCATTTAAACTATGCAGCACACGAACACGAATATGTTAAAACACATCAAAACCGTGCAGTCGCATACTTCTTGCACTATCCACGTCACTGGCCAAAGAATGAAGAAGAGGATTTTTCTTTTAGGCACTCAACGATTCCGTGAGTAGCTCCCACGATCTACTCACGGAATTCAATCGAATATTGTATAATATACAAACAAAAAAAAATCGCGTTTGCATTTCCCTACAATGGAGTTTCTAACACTCCATCGCGCATCAGAGACATCTCAGAGCCACTCAATTTGTCATTGACCCGTCCCACGGCGTCGGTCTAGCGTTGTCCACAAGTAGACAAAAACGCGTCATTTAGCCCGACATAATATACTTTCTGCCTTAAAAGTCACTTGGACCTTCGTTTGGAGGTTGTTAGTCTTTCACGTGGAGGTGTTTAGACCGCCCCTTGAACCTGTTGGAATTTCGCATCTCTTCTGTGGCCGCCTATACACGGCACCCACCAACACGTTGAACCCCTCATGGGATGCGTTGGAAGGGCGCGCAATTCCTGCGGTACTCGCGTCGCGTGAGTTATTTTTCGCTTGGCGACTTTTCGATGAAAATCTTGTTGAAAAACTGATCGGTACCAGTGTTACTTAATTGGTACGGTATTTGACCGGTAGCGAGATGGCCGTCGCGAGCACTATTCATTGGACGAAATAGCAATGATTTGAAGTCGTTTTTATATGTATGGAATTATAATTAAAGCTTAGGAATACGGAATTAATCGAGCCCCACCCCCCAAGTTGATCGGGCCACAAACCTCTCTCTTTATGTCCAAATGAGTTAA
The DNA here is from genome assembly GCA_026184515.1 of Peronosclerospora sorghi. Taxonomy (NCBI): domain Eukaryota; phylum Oomycota; class Peronosporomycetes; order Peronosporales; family Peronosporaceae; genus Peronosclerospora; species Peronosclerospora sorghi. Next base: position 5,746,305 of record CM047586.1, on the reverse strand, counting down.
ATATGGGTAAATTTGGGCTAAAAATGAACCTTAAATTATGCTAGCTTTATTAATATGACATCCGCAATAATTTTGGCAGTGTTCAAAAAAGCAAAACATGTGTGAACATGTTGGACTGCGTATACTGGCACTGAAGCGTGTACGGATTGGATTCTTCTACAATAGAAACATCTTAACTAACTCGCTGCGACGCCATAACGATCTGCATCTAATAAGTGGAAGACGTACGCGCAAGGCTTGACCCACGCATCGCGGTCCCGAATGAAGCGCCCGATGTAATGTCGCCAGCTCTCCATATCTTCTCCACATCCAAGACACCCGACCACACAATCTGCCAAAACAGCTCACCATCAAGTTCAACTGCAAGTTCAACGTTCAAGTTCAACAACTGCAAGCTCAACGTTCAAGTTCAACTGCAAGCTAAACGTTCAAGTTCAACTGCAAATCAACTACTCAGTAGCTTGTTGCATATTATCTCTGCTTTTGTCTTTAACTCTCAATCTCATTCTCGATTTTGACTCGAACTTGACAGTACTACATTTGGTAGCACTTTTTGGTCCAACGCCTCCCAGTACCGCTTCCCGACTCTATACCACTCCTTCCAACCCGTTTCACTTCGCATTTTTGACCAATCAACAAACGGTCGTATTTTGGCAAGTTAGTAACCACTGCAGAAAGTTTAATATGGAAGGCGACCATCCAGTTATGACGCTCCTCGAGGGTCTGACGCGATAAATCCACGAACCCTCGCAGAACATGGCCAATCAGAATCACAAATGTCGCTCGTTGATGATGGAACAGATCCAACAACAGCACCAAAATCGAGAGTTTAAAATTGAAGGGGCATCTATGCTTACGTACCATGTTCGTCCGGATGAGAGCGTTGAAGAGTTCATCTTTGAGGCCAAGCTGTTCATGAGTGGCAAGAATATCGATTATAACCGCCATGAGAATCATACTCGCATAGTGGCAATGTTGTACAGCAACCTTCGCTCTGGGGCCGTCTCGTGGTACCATAGTCGTGTCATGGTCGACCAACCACCAATCATGGACATCGATGAGTCTGAGAGGGTCCTCACTGCTGAGTTCATCCCACCGGACCAACAGCAGCACCTGCGCGCCGCACTTCGGGCTTGCCGCTAGACCGGCCATGTGGATGACTATGTGGAGCGTTTTCGTAAGATCATCGCCCAGGTACGAGAGATGTCGTAGCTGGATAAGGTTGATCGTTTTGTGGAGGAGATTAAATCCGAAACTAAGAAGGAGGTGAACTACCTGCGCAGCACCGCGTTAAAAGAGGCCATCGACGCTGCGCAAGCGCATCAGCAAGATCACTTTGGTGGAGAACACCCGCCACGCCGACCAATAAACGCCAGTGACTCGGGACCTGAGCCGATGGACCTCTCTTATTCTGGTGTCGTCAAGCCGACCAAGGATGTGTGCTGCCAGCAGAACTTGTGCTTCTACTGTCGTGAGGTGGGTCACCGCATCACCGAGTGTCCAAAACGCCGCCAGGGAAACGCCGACGCTCAACGGATGTAAATGGAGTATCCGTTGAGCCAGTTCTCGAAAAATCTGAAGAATCTCCATATCAAATTGAGTCAAGTCAGGTAGTCGAATTCAACATGGAAGAGGTGACCGACGCCCGGTCGGTGGTTGGGTCCAGTATGTGTGTGGTGGAGATTGACATTGATGTGGCCGCGGGCCAATCAGATTCGTTGCTATTTGTAGAAGCGACAGTGCTCGGTCGGTCTGTGAGACTGTTGGTCGACTCCGGTGTCTCTCACAGTATAGTCAAGCCGGGGATCTGGGCCCAACCCGAAAGTTCCAGGACGACATCGGCGAAGGTGAGGAACTTTGAAGGTCAGGTACGCTCATTGCTATGCCGGGAGTACAAGGTGCCGATTGGTGTTAATGGTGTGGTCCACGAGGTGCCAGTTGTGTAGTGGCCGCTTGAGCAACCGTTCGATGGTATTTTGGGTCAGTATTCGTTGAAGCTGACCAATCCATGCATCGACTGGGTCGCTGGTGCAATCTACGTCACACCGGCCATGTCAAACCTGTAACAGGGTTACATTTTGGTTACATTTAGTTATGTTGTGTACGTAAGTACACTACGGTTGGGACCAGTATTAACCGGTCCGAAAGGTTTGGACCTATTGGTTATTTTAACCAATCAGGGCAGGAGCCCTTGGTGGAGGCGTGGCAGCCTGCCACGTGTTGGTACACAGGTGTGTAAATTACATTTTGGCTAGGTACGAATGGAGTAAGTTCTTCTTAGTATTACATATAGTTTACGTTAGTTTAATTAATTTAGGCTAATTACATATTAAATATAGGAAAAATCTAATGCGCCCCCCATTTTGGCTAATGCGCCCCCCCAAATGAGAATTTCGAATATTTTTTCACAAAAAAGTTATCCTTTTTTCGAGGAATGATGAATCCACTGGCAAATAAGAGTAAATCCACTGACTGTTGACTCATAAAAAATAATGTGACCTAAAAAGAAAATATTTATTTAAAATAAGTCTGTCCAGTCTTTGATTTTGCGGTTGATTGTAGTAGGAGACAACGGCAGCGAGCTCGTCCGGCGCGTACGTTCGCATGGTGGCACGAATCTTTCGGTAGTCGAACTCACGCTTAAAGTGAACCTTGGTCGGAATTTTTTTTTCGTCACGGCCGCGGCAAAGAGACCGTTCGTCAACTTGGGCGATGCATCATAGCCGCTTTTTCCAATGTCCCTTCGAGCGGCGATGACGTAATTTCATCAGTTTAACGTCTTTGCCCTCGTAGCCGAAAACCGTTGGTTGGAACCACGTGTTGTAGTCGTCAATGGAAATGAGCACGGAATATTCAGTACACTGCGCAAGCTCCTGTTTTAAGTCACAAACGGCTTGCACGCCAGATCTTCATTGCGAATCCCGGCGACCACCAAATCGCGCAACGTCAAGGAAGCATCCTTGAAGCTTTGGGTATTTTTTGGCGCTGTATCGTACACGTCCGTGGGATAGTAGCGGCCAGCATACTTTCCACGCAGGGGAATTGACCGTGGTTGCTCACCATGACAGTGCAAGAATTTTTTCAAGAGATCGACACCGTAGACATCAACATCAAACTTTCCCGTCTGGTACGGCGACGGCATCACGTACGATGCTTCATGGCACCACGATCGGGGATTCGGGATGTAGAGGACTACCCAATTACTCTCTCGTGCGTACTGCACGATCTGCTGCATTGCAAAGATCTTGCCACTCCCGCGCTCTCCGTCGATTAAAAAAGCACCCCTGCAGTCGTTCTTGGCCGTTTTCCAGTCTACACACACGTCCTGTATCAAATGATCCGAGCATCACTGTGTTGATAAAAAAAACGCACCCTTCATCGTTGAGATGATCTGAAGCGTGGTGTCCCGCAACATAATGTGCCGATGGCCCACAAGGTCAAACGTGTACTCCATGCGCCGACCAATCCCCTCGGGAAATCACTTTTCCTGTTGTTCCGTAGTAAATTCATAAAACTTGAGCCGGTGATCCTGCGTTGCCTGATGGGACAATCTCCGAGTAATTAGTTTTGGAACCACCTCAATCCACTTTCATGATTACCTGCGAGATCGGCACGCCTGCCAAGTTTCCCAAATATTCCTCTACTTCCGCTACACCCTCCGTCGTCGTTTCTGGAGTAGAAGGAATTGGAACATGTTCCGTCGACACTGCACGTAGCATCGACGCATGCATACGGCGCACGAATGGGCGCTTGGTCAGCAATCGCATGGCCATCCTCGTGCTGTGTGTGTGGTCGAAAATGTGTTTGGGTAACTGAAATCGAAATATTACAATACAAATCATTCAATTACAAAATCGGTAGTCGCTACTATAAGTCAAAATCAAAGACTGGACAGACTTATCCTAAGTTAATATTTCCTTTTTAGGTCACATTATTTTTTATGAGTCAACAGTCAGTTGATTTACTCTTATTTGCCAGCGGATTTATCATTCCTCGAAAAAAGGATAACTTTTTGTAAAAAATATTCGAAATTCTCATTGGGGGGGGCGAATTAGCCAAAATGGGGGGGGGGCGCATTAGATTTTTCCTAAATATATATTCAGTTTACAAATAACACTAAGACTGCTAGGCGCACGAACTCGACCGGTCGCGCGCGCAGTGAGTGTAGTAGCGTAAGGGAATACCGTCCCTTACCTACCTTTCCCTTTCTAAGGGTAGCCTTGTTTCAAGGAGTTAGTTAACTCTAACTAGTGAACCAAGGGAAATCTTGGCCCAGAGTAAGAGAGTGCTCTCTTACTAAGCCCTTTTATAAGGGCGTATCGGCTAAGTATCGGCATATCGACGCTTTAAGAAAGTCTTCCTCTGTGCGCTAGACGCACCGTGCGTATACGCACCGGCTACATCTGGTAGCACTTGTCGTCAATCCAACACATGTATTGGTAGACAACAACATCCTATGCAAAGGATGAATCAGGACGATTGGGATAGTCTAACCCTCGTCCATCAGGAAGCCTATAACAAGCTGTTATCCATAATGGGTGACGAAGGCATGCAGCTCCTAGTGGAGCGGGGCCTTGATGCCGTAAAGGCGAGGGTTCAACGCCCTCATCGCCCATGAGGCGAATTTTCGTGGAAATCAGTCCACTCCCACGGGGGTTCTCCCCCCTTTGTCCTTTAAGATAAATGAATTCACCGGTGAAAAAGTTGATAACCTTTATGTGTGGTTTCGAGAGGTCGAAACGGCCTTGCCACAGCAAATGTGATCGCGGATCACTTGAAAGTGGGACTTGCACTAACCCATCCTACGGGTAAAGCCAGTGCATGGGCTTTTACATGCTCGGATTCGGTCATGGACGTGTTCCCGACCTGGAAAGTCCTTAAGCAAAAGCTTATGGACATGTATGACACGCCTTATCTGGTTTTCTAGAATCAGCTGGCGATTCTGAGTTGCCGTCACGGCACTAGGGACTAGGAAACATATATCCAAGAACTTAAGACCCTGTTGGCAGGGATGTACGTGAAAGTGTACGGACGATGTGTCCATTCCCGTGTTCATGGGTGGCCTGAGAAAAGGACCAGTACGTTCGGAGCTCCTCCGATGCGGACCCCAAATCCTGGGGGAGGCGTTTAAGATGGCGTTCAACGCCAAGAGAAACTTTCGTTCCTCTAAGGTGGGTCCCGAACCCATGGACCTGATTCAGGTCGAAGCGGAGCAGAAACCTTCCGCTAAGAGTCACTCTGACTCTTTTTCACAGAGCTTCGAGGCAGAGCTCTTAGCTATGTTGCAGCGGCGTGGGCCGCTGAGATGCTTCCTGTGTGGGAGCATGGATCATCTGAGGAACAGATGTCCGAAAAATCCCCAGCGAGACACTCGCTATAAGGGGCCAAGGGTTGGGAAAAAGCCCTTGCCCAAGCCGTCGGGAAACGACGGCTCCCAGTATGTGCGGGGCGCCCTACAGGGGGATCCCTCAGTGCTGTTAAGCCCCAAGATAGGGGACGACAGCTCAAAGAACGGTGCTTTCTAGCACCGAGTTGGTATACCAGCAGGTTTGCTGGTTGTCCTTTCGGACGTGAAAGGCTTTGATTATCCTTGGAGAGTTTTGATAGACTCTGGAGCGTCTGACATAATTGTCAGACGAGCTTCTGTTGTGAAGAGTCGGCTGTATGCCGAGGCCCAAGAGGCATGTTCTCGTGACGTTGTCATGGTCCGTCTTGCGACGGGCGTACAGGTTTCTGTACCCAAGGTCTCGATTGACCTTAAGCTGAAGTTTGCAGACTTCGACAGCTTAGAACGTTGCCTAGTCCTGGATTTGGACTCGAGGTATGACCTCATTCTGGGCATGAAGTGGATGGAACGCCACGAGCCATGGATAGACTGGAAGTCTAAGTCCATTGGCTCAACGCACCCGCTATCGGGTGAAGCATTGGCGAGTCATGAACCCACCTTAGATCGATCGCAAAAGCGATACTGGCGTGAGATGCCAGAGATTGGGATGTATGAAATGATCAGTCCCAATGAGGTCAAGGAAGTGTTCCTTGACGAGGGGGGTTCGGCGGTTAATCCCCACGCCGATATAGGCAAGACTGGTGAGTTGCCAGTGGTAGAGGTTGATTCCTCTGAGGTTAAGCGCGAGGCGCTTCCTAGAGAAGAGACCCGTAGTTTGTCTCTTCTGCAGGTCGGAACTGATTCCGACCACTCCGTGTCCGGCGAACAAGTTGCGACTCCAGTGGTAGGGGTAGAGACCCCTGTGGTTAATCGCGAGGCGCTTCCAAGCGAAGAGACCCGAAGTTCGTCTCTTTCGCACGTCGGAAATGTTTCCGAGTACGCCGGTATAGGCGAGACTGGCGAGTCACCGGTGGTAGAGGTAGAGACCTCTGTGGATAGGCGCGTGGCGCTTCCAGTAGATGGGGCAATTGACTCCCCCCATCTGGGTCTCGGGATGAGTCCCGAGGGCAGTAGTCAGCAGTCCTACAGGATGCTGAATAGTGTGACAGGTGTTGTCACAGAAGGCGTAAGCCTGGAACGGTTGCCTGGGGTAGGCGAACTGTTGTCGTTGGAGGAGATACCCTTCAACGAGTTTGAGACTGCTTTGAAAGCAGATGAAATCGACGAGGTCGTCGTGTTGCGTCCCGAAGAGGAGTTGAACTCCTCATCCACGATGGACGAGTCAGTTTTGTTGAAAACCAAACAGGTATTAAATGCCCGAAGCGGCCTCAAGATCCTCGCGGATCCTGAGGACCCTTACCATTCATTACTAAAGGAATTTGGAGATGTCATTAGTGAAAACCCGCCGATGGGGTTACCACCGGATCGGGGAGTCCGACATGAAATTGATTTGGTTCCCGGAACCAAATACTGCGTCACTAGGCAGTGGCCTCTCACCAAGGAAAAATGCGACGTCATCGACGCATTCTTCAAGGGGAAATAAGAGGCAGGGATGGTACGGGAGAGAAAGTCTCCCCATTCATCTCCCACTTTTCGTGTTCGTAAACCGAACGGAAAGTGGCGCATTGTGTATGTGTACAACAAGCTGAATGCAGTTACTGTACCCATGCAAACTCCGATTCCTCGGAAGGATGTCCTCCAGAACAGTATGGCGGGCTGTACTGTGTACAGTGACTTAGATATGGTAGACGGGTATTATCAGGTGCTCATGCGAGCATCAAATATTCCGCTTACAGCGGTCAGCACGCATAGCGGCATGCTGTGGGAGTGGCTGGTTATGCCACAAGGGCTTTCGAATGAACCAGCGATTTTTAATCGCTTGGTGACCCAACTCTTCCGCCCTCATAGAAAGTACGCTCAGACGTACTTCGACGATATATTCGTTCATAGTCGTGCGGAAGGTGACTCGTCTGATGTTCAGACGCACCTGATCCACCTTCGAGCCGTGCTCGAATGTATGCGAGAGTATAAGTTATATGCAAACGCATCCAAATGCATCTTTGGTGCTGAGGAAATTCCTTTCCTCGGATGAATCATCGGTAAGGATGGAGTGCGGGCGGATCCCGCGAAGGTGAAAGCCATTGTGGAGTGGCCTTCGCCTGTAAATCTTAGAGATTTATGGAAGTGGTTTGGATTAGCCAATTATCTCTACAAGTACAGCGAGAACTACGCTGAGATGGCGAAGCCATTAACCGACCTTCTTAAGAAGGACGTTGATTGGTGTTGGGAAACCAAACACCACAACCCCTTCGAATCGGTTAAGGGGATCTTGTTAAAATCCCCCGTTCTTGCTCTCCCAGATTCTGGGAAACCATTTAGTGTCGTCTGCGACGCCTCCGATTTCGCAATCGGATGTGCTTTGTTACAAGCAGACGACGCGGGACGGGAACGCGTGATTGCGTTTGAGTCGAGGCAGCTTAAAGCTGCGGAACGGAATTATCCCGTTTATGACAAGGAGCTACTTGAAATGAAGTATGCTCTTGTCAAATTTAGGGTTCACTTACTCGGCTCAAATCCGTTCGTGGTTTACACAGACCACGCGTCCTTACGGACAGCAACGAAGTCGCCTCATCTCTCCCAACGGATGGCCCGTTGGCTCTCCTTCTTTGCGGAGTATAATTTTGAGGTTAAGTATAAACCTGGCAAGCAAAACGTGCTTGCAGACGCGTTGTCGCGTCGTCCCGATTACGAGCTCGCTAACTCGACATTCGTCACCACATCTGTGGTGGATCTCATACGCCAGGCGTATGAGAAAGACCCACAGTGTACGGCGCTAATCAGCGCGTTAGGCGAAAAGGGTCTTGGCTCGTCTGAGACAACCCTGTCAAGTCGAGCTAAAGCTCGTTTACACCGTTAAAGGTACTGTGACGGTCTGCTATTTTATAGCACGAGCGCGGAGGACACTCCGCGGGTGGTAGTTCCTCATAATGAGGAACTGAAGTATAGAGTCCTCTTTGAGGCACATGATGCCCCTAACGGGGGTAATTTAGGTCGGGATAAGACCTACAGCGCTTTAAGCGCTTTGTATTGGTGGCCCAATATGTATAAGTGGGTCGGTGCGTATATACGCACCTGTGAGACGTGTCAGAGGGTTAAACCCTCTGCAAGTTCAGCTGCGCCTTTGGCAAGCTTATCGGTTCCAACGCAGTGTTGGAAATCCATTAGCATGGATTTTATCTTCGGTTTTCCGAAGGATAAGGCCGGGAACACCGGCATATTGGTCTTTGTAGACCGTTTGAGCAAGATGGCTCACCTGGCGGCGATGCCAGAGTCCATAGATGGACAAGGAACAGCGAAAGTGATCCTAGACCGTGTCTTTCGACAGCATGGTCTACCCGATTCCGTTGTTTCGGATCGGGATCCCCGTTTTACGGGACGATTCTGGGGAGCGTTGTTTAAGGTGCTATGCACCAAGCTCCTCATGTCCACTGCGGATCATCCGCAGACGGACGGTCAGACGGAACGCGTTAATCGCGTTGTGGAGGATATTCTCCGGAGTTTATGTCCGGATTCTCCAAAGAGTTGTAGTGAGATGCTTCCGATGGTTGAATTTGCTATCAACAATTCGGTACATGCATCTACGGGGCTTACCCCGTTTTACGTGAACGGATTGGTCAATCCGATGGTGCCGTTGACGCCACGTGTGTGTGGCCCAGGGATTGAGGGGGGAGGATTCCCCGATGTCAGCCCTGTATCTGTGCGAAAGCACATCGATAAGTTTTTATCGACGCGCCTTAGTGTATTACGACACGTCTGCGATGCCATGGCGGAAAGTCAAGACAATCAGAAGGAGCAAGCTGACCGCAAGGGGCGGCGTAACGAAAAGGTGTACAAAGTAGGAGAAAGTGTTTTATTAAACGCTAAAAATCTTCCTACACATGCAGTTTCAAATATGTTGCGCAATAAACTGCGCCCCAGGTTTGTGGGGCCCTTTAAGGTATTAGCCAGAAAGGGCTTGTCGTACACCTTAGACACCCCGAAGGCGATGCGTACGCATCCAACCTTTTATGTGGGTATGCTTAAGCCATATCCAGAACCCGGAGGCGAGTCCCCTCTCGGAGTAGGGTGAGAAACCGGATAGCCGAAAGGCGCAACAGGTCGGAACATCTCCGACAGGGTTGATATACGACCCTGAAGCTCCGCAACGAGAGACTCGAGAGAGGCAAGCAGCTCCTCGATGCGTTCATTCGAACTCCCCTCGTTGCGGAGTTCCTCCTGAGCATCTTGGATGCGAAGGCTGTGCCGATAAAAGAGCTCGTGGAAGTCACGCCGCAATAGCGCGACCCCCTCCTCCAGTGCTCGATACGGAGGGTACTCCACATTATCATGTGGAACGCCTGATGGCACGACGCCATCACCGGGGTGAGACCCAGTACCTGGTGAAGTGGAAAGGGTATCCACATTCCCAGAACTCGTGGGAGTACGAGACTTCCCTGCGGCAGGATTGCCGTGACGTCGTTGACGCTTTCGAGCGGGAGAATCCCACTGAGAGTCAACGACCAAAGGGGCTGAAGAAGCCCCTTCACTCCCAGTAGCTGGGAGTTCGCCGGAGGCAGATGCTGTGCTTGTATTGCTCTCCGGCATTACATTGAGAGTAGACCGCGTATAATAGGAGGCAGGCAATTGCCCTTGCGCTTTGGCCTGAGCATAGGCCAAGCGTAGTGCTCTCTACCCGAACGTCGTGTTCGGAAAAGCTGTTGTACAGCGCATCGAAACTGGGGAGGTGTTTCTCCCTTTCCGCCCAGGCGCGGAACGCCTGTTCTGCGTCTTCGACGCTTTCGTCCCTCAGGAGAACAAGGGGAATCTCGCGGAGAACATCCACGAGGACACCGCGTGCCTGCTTCCCGAGGCGCGTCCGGTAGGACTTAACGGAATAATGTTTGGGCGTTAGTAGTCGGGCCCGGAGTTGGTTCCGATGCGCAATTTCACGCGGCAGTATAGCCGCTGGACCAGGGGTATAGGAGGCTAAACCCCTCTTGACCGCGTTCTTAGCCCTATTTGAGGGTCGCGAGGTCCCTTCCGTGCCCGTCCGGCACGTCGGGTCTCTTGAACCAAGGACGGTTCATTGGTGGTGGTTGCCTGTGGCAACCTGGAGGTATCACCCCTTGCGGGTAACGGTGGAGCACGAGTTCGTGCGTTTTCCCCACGTGTGGGGAATGGGTTGGATGACTGATAGCGCCGTTCGGCGCTATCAGCATGGTCAGCTGTTGGGGAGATCTCCCCAAAGGCATCCACTTCCGAGTTGTCGGAATAGTTTTCGTCCATAGCAGCATTGAGGGTGTACAATGGACAGCCAGAGGTACTGGCGTTGGAGTTCTCCAACAAGATTTTGATTATTGCGTAGGCAATAGTCTTGATGGGGGAGGATGTAACGGGGTTACATTCGGGTTACATTGAGTGTTGGTGTGCATGAGTACACAAGGTTGAGGTCAGTATTGGCCGGTTTGAAAGGTTTTGAACCTTTGGTTATTTTAACCAATCAGGGCAGGGGCCCTTGGTGTGGTGGTGTGTCAGCCATCCACGTGTCAGTACACAGGTGTGTACATTACATTTTAGCTAGGTACGAATTAGGAATATTCTACTTAGTATTACATATAGTTTACATTAGTTTAAATTAATTTAGGATAATTACATATTAAATATATTCAGTTTACATTTCACTCTATTTTTCGGACGTGCGACCACGACCGGTCGCGCGCGCAATGAGTGTCGTAGGTAAGAGGGAGTCCTACCTTTACTTACATCCCGTAGAGGGAATACAGCCGTTAAGGCTAAGTCGTAAACTAACCCGGGAATCTTGGTCCCGAGTAGGAGAACTCTCCTACTAAGCCCTTTACAAGGGCGTATCGGCTAAGTAGCGGTAGCTACCGCTTGAAGGAAGAGTCTTCCTCTGTGCGCTAGCCGCACCGTGCGTATACGCACCGGATACACACTCCGCACCCGTACCGAGCTGACTGGTTGCTGGGCTCGCGTCGGTGAGGGGGGGGCGTTGGATAGACGTAGGAAGCAGACCGAACTAGCCCTAGCGATGCACATTCATATCTTTCGTTTAACTCGGCTGCTAATCAAACTTACTCTTCAATATACTTCCTGCCCAACACACCTCCATCCAAACACTCCTGCCACACGCCCAAAACCCCCGCTGTTGGATGGACCCACTCCCCGCCTTGAGTCGACGCCGGGAGCAAATGGGTCAAATGCAATTTTTCAGCAAAATGCATTTTGGGTAATACCCAAATTTATGGGTCATACCCAATTTTATACATACATTTAATTAGGTTAAGTATTAAACTTAAATCCAATATAGTCACTTTTGTTCTTTACACACAAGTAAACTTTTGGTGCTACTACGTTCTCTTGAGGGCGGAACGCAATTTATCTCTCGTGGAGTGTAAAGTATCGTGGCTTTCTTACGTTATACTTTGTGGAGTCTTTCGGAGGGGATAATTGGAGTAAATAAAGTTACTATTATCTTTATTACGTTTCATCTCGCTACTTTTGCTGTTACATTGTTTCTTACGTTTGGAGTACGTGGAATAACTGGAAACTGGCGCATTGAAGCAGTTATGGCAGATGACAGGACTGACGAACAGGTTATGAGCCCAAATGTGGGGCAAACCGACCTTGAGAAGAAGACCAAGGAACATGAAAACGAACAAGAGTCAGGCATGATGGAGATGCTGACATCCATCATGGACCGCCTTAATAAGATCGAGGTGTTGAGGGGCGAACAGATTCGCGAAGGAAATGTGTCACAGGCACATCGGATCGACACAAACATGAGCATCGCGTCGCTCGGAGACAGTACCGAAGAGAAGAGAGATTTTCTGACGGGTTTACAAGGCATACAAAACTTCGAGGAAATTTTCCATACCGGGAAGGATGTGTTTTCGAGAGGTAGGATGCCCGGTACGGGTGCACTCTACGAACAGCGTGATAACGCAAAAAAACACGAGCATAATGTCCATGGTTGACAAAGAAACGTGACACCACAGCAGTTTGGAATGGTAAGAACGCCATCTCGAAAGGAGAAACAACTGCAAGTAAGGTAGTTTTATGGAACCGAGACATATAAAGGGTAAGGCTCGGGTCTCCAAGCGTGGGGCAGAAAGTTCCTAAGACAAGTTAGCCTGGCTGAAGCTGCGTGTGGATATCGGTGTACAGAAAATGTGAAAGTAGATCTGCTGAGCCATTATTTGGGGGACCCAGCGGAATCGTACTACAACAGGCAAGTAGAAGGGTGGTGGTGCAAAACACCAGCCCTGTGGTATATTATGGATAAAATATTATCCGTTTTTAACATTCAAATTACGCCTGAGAAAGGAATAAAGTTACTTGCGGCAAAGAAAAGTGCCGCATGATCATCGTCGGATCACTACCTTTACGTGACGGCCGTTTCGGAAGCAGTCAGGCCAAACTATTAGTCGTTGGTGCTGAACAACGTGATATATCACGCAGCACCGGGGATGATGCAGATCCGCATCTCCAAGTACGACCACACCCGTCAATACTACTTAAGAAAAGCTGAAGAGCTGTGTCAATTCGCCCAAGCAGTCGAATTTGAGGACAAGGAACCAAGGTCGCATAGTGGTGGTACGGTGAATGTGGTATCAGGCAGAAGCAAAACGACAGCGGGCCGTCGACCTTCGAGTGACAATATGGTGCGTGCCAATGCAATTAAAAGTCCACGCCGCTTCTTTCACATGATGATGCAGCCTTCCTCCTCTTCAGGTGGGAGCGCCAACCCCTTCAAGACGACGCTGCATAAAGTCGCACAAAAGACAACGGAACGATCCGTGGTTGCTGGTTAAAGCAACGCGGCTACGTCGAGCTTCTTTACTCGTGGACATAAACTCACTGCATTATCGAAGGCCCAAGCGCTCCCTGGATCGATTAAACAAGTTACGACGACGGGCCAATTGCCGCCAGTGTGGGCGACGCCTGCCCCTGCTCCCTCGAGGTGGATACCATACGTACAACGTCCGTTGTGGTAAGTAACATGGACGAAGGAGATGAACTTGTGATGGTTCTGTTCGGAGTCACTCATGTCGCTTCTTGTACTAACACACGCGCGTTCCTAACACTCTTCGAGTACTAGCGCAACACTTTACACGAGAAAACGGTAGCAACAGAAGAAAACGTAACACCAGCAATAAGACGCAAACAACTTGTATTATCCACGTTAAATCCACTTGATGCACTACGTAACTTGACGAGAAACCGTAACGTAATCTACAAACCACGAGATAATCCACAAAAACTTCCACCGCAAACACGGCGTACTTCGCTCCACAATAGACACGTGGCAGAATTAAATCAAAATCAAAAGTGTATTATTATTATTAAAGTTGAGATCCGTTATACAGCTCCCATACCAAAATATTGATAGATAAAGGAAAAACTTATTTGCCCGCGGATTTTCTTATTTGCCCGGCACGCTTAACCTACCCCTACTCCTACCCATTCACACCACCAATTTTCAATTTTCGTAGACTACATCTTCACAACAGCTACCTCCTCGTCAATATCTGCGTCCGATGAGACCTCCGCAACAAAATTTTCGCGGCACAAGGCTTGGTACACCGTCCATCGTATTTAGTCTGGATACCGAATTAGACTGGATTGTAAAATAGTCTGGTCCAGAGTATTTGTTGTGAGGAAGCTCGCCAACCTACGATCCATACTAATTTCCGTGAAGTGATTTCTTCAAAATGGTGTGGATTCCACAATCACTCTGGTCCAAACCAATAACGGACATTTGTCAGCAAACCATGCTGGTCTGTCAGAAAACTATATTGTTACATGTACTCTCTTCTTCTTATATAATATGTATGTGCAAAGGCAGGATACAACCAGACCATTACTATTCCTACTTAAACTCTCGTTTCCTTTCCATCACATCACGTTTCTCCCAACAAGTTTGACATTCCTCCTCCTTCAGTCGAGCAAAAACACCGATGTGAATATCTTCAGCTTCCCCTATACTCAATGGCCTCAGGCTCCATCGAGAACGGCTTACCGCTGAAGCTGAATCGAGCAGGAGGAGAGCTGGTTGTGGTGACAGCATTGCTGTAGTAGTCGTGGACGACGATGACGCTGCTGGTGGTGATGAACCACCTCTGGATGGCAGTGTCAAAGAAGGAAATTGCAAACGGGAACTCCTACATGTGGTAACCAACATGGCTGCTCACAAGCTGGTTATTCTGTGGATGATAGAGGACGAGAAGGTGAACGGAGTGAAGGGGTTACCTTCACGCGCGGCGAAGCGTTTCCCGTAGCACCTTCGTGGAAATACAAGGCAAACATCCAAAAATCGACAACTTGGTGGATGACGCGCAATGAATACCTGATAACGTTGAAGAAAGAGGACGAAATGAACTCGGTCAGTAGTGCCCATCACGGAGTTCGAAAGACAGTCAAGCTCAAGGCAGCGTCTGGTCGCGGAAGGAAAAGATCGCCTTGAGTGAATTGGCTTCATGATGAGCTTCGTGAGGAGTTTGACAGGATTAGGAAGGCGGGGCGCAAGATGTCTCCATCTCTTCTGATAACTATTGCTCAGAAGATCATTGAGGATTCTTCACACGAGGAGTTAAACTAAACCACAGTTGATCCAAAGACGACAAACCCATTTCGAAAATGATAACTCATCCGTGGGTGCAAAGCTTCATGGAGCGCTTCAACATCGTCGTTCGAAAAAAGTCTGGGAAACTTCAAGCCAGCAAGGAGAAACAGGACCACATAGAGAAGACTGTAGCTTACCACCTAGGAGAAGTCCCAAGGCAGTTCCAGAGTGTTGAGCTGAACGAAGATATGGTAGAGAACATGGACGAGACTCATTTTGTCATAAACATGGATGAAGGTAGGACTCTTGGGTTCGCAGGAGATGAACAAGTCAAGTATGCCGACGTGGTGTCTGAAGGTGTCGGTATGACAATGGTGGTAAGAATCACAGGAGGTCCCATGGTTATCATAGAGCCACCCATGATGATATTTGAGAACAAGGGCAGGAATTATCCGATAAGAGGCTTACCCGACAACGTCCCTGGCGTGTGCTATCGGACGGGGCCTAAAGGATGGGTGGATAAAACGGTCTTTCCTCAGTGGCTTAAGGAGAGGAGAGCAATTCGACCAGATCCACATGGCCGACAGAGAGTGATCTTTCTAGACAACTGCGGTGGTCATAACGATACCGAAGATAGTCAAGCTGCCTTGTCTGAGCCCAATGCAATACTTCGGAAGCTGCCACCCGATATTACAGATCTCTTACAACCAGCAGACTCTTTTGTTATCTCAAAGATAAAGGATGACCGGAAAAGGAGATGGGAAGAGAAGAAACTGGAGCTCATTAAGAACGACGATTGGCAGAGCGAGATCAGTGGAGATGATTCTTGGTCGGAAAAGGTGAAAAATCCCGTAAAGAAATTCTTTATGGAGATCGCAGCAAAGGCTGTCCGCGAGTTGAACTCACAGAGAGACGATCAAAACATCACATATGCGAGGAAAGCAATGATACGGTGTGGTCTTCCCAAAGATCTAAATGGTATATGGCATCCTGAGCAACTCCTGCCGCACTTACAGGAAATAATCAAGAAGTATCCTACGTTTTTTAGTGGAGAAGAATCGCCATACTACGAAAACAACAATAACGCGGGGCGAGGTGGCGATGATGGAGGCGGAGAGGAGGTAACCAGCGATGAGGATGACGAGGAAGGAGGCCACATCATAGGATATGGTGAGGAAGAAGCCAAGCTGGAAGAAGATGAGGAAGGTCATCAAGCAACAGAAGAAGTTTCCTCCAATAGGGAGGAGGAGGTAGATATCCATTCGTCGAAGAACCACTGAATCGTCCTCGTCAGCCAACAACCGTGGATGAGCCATGATTGGGTGTCGTTCATCAAAAAATCGATAACGAGTGGAAAAAGAGAGGCAGTAGGAAGAGGAAGAAGGCAAAAAGCAGCAGCTCTTCATCATCACTTTTTTTCATCATCTTCGTCGTGCGCGTGATGGCATAAAAGTTCGGGAATTCATCATTTCTTCTTCTACTGCGAAAGAAGCAGACGAGGAGGAGAAGAAGGATAGAAGACGCTATAGAAAACACCGAAAACGAGTCGTAGTAGAAGAGGAAGAGAACTCTTTCTACTCTAGCGGTGTCGACGATGAATGATGAGCGTCGACACCGACGACCATATATATCATCATCATTATAATTACGATATATAGTGTGATTGAATAAATTAGTATTGACCAGAGTAATTATGAACTGTCTAATTTGGTCTGGACCATTCTAAATTGGAACTCACGATAATAGTAAGGATTCGCAAATAGTCTGGTCCAGGTTAATAGCTGTGACCCATCATTGAAAAGGGAATTCGTTTTTACTCTGGTCCAGACTAAATACGATGGACGGTGTAAATCATGAAATAGAAATTTTGTGAGCGCAGGTTTCGATTGATATTTGAGCAACAAAAACTAACTTTCGGCAGTTTGCAACAGTTGATCTGCTGTCTCCCAATCGCCCGAATCAATCACTACAAAAGACGTGTTGAAAGCCACTTCGAATCCATCATTAATCTGAAACAAGCACATCACAGTTAGAGGAAATGGTGAGATACTCTCATCCTGACTTTATGCTGGGATAGATCTTACGATAAATTCACGGCCCTTTGGTTCGTGTTTCCTGTCTGCACTAACGTACGCTTCTAATAAATTTGTCTGCAGCTCCAGCAAATCGTTTCACTATCCGTTGCATATGAGATGTCTCTTAGTCGAATAGGTCAAGAAGAAGACTAAAATCACACAGAGACACACACACCTCGTGCGCGCGTGTCATCAGAAATTCATAAATGCGAATGCTTTCACCATTGTTTCCCCTGCGCAATGCTACGCAACTCAATAGATTAGATTGGTACCACCGTCTTCCCAATCCACAGGATTGGACGTGCCAGATGCACCGCCAGATGTAACTGCGCCGAGTTTTGCGTTTCCAAGTCTTTTCCATCAAGCAGTTTAAGGCCTTCATTGTCTTGATTGAGACGGTAAAGACAATAGGCCTTCTCCGTGCTTAGAAACTCGTACTTGATGGCCAACTAGAGTGCTTTGTCGAACTGAGACACAAAAATGCGTAAGTCTCCCTCTTCACCTCATCGTTCCATACAATATAATCACAACAAGTAAATATTTTCGAGCAGTATAAGCGCTACACACTTGACTTTTACCGCGTCAACGTCATCAGGGAACTTGGAACGGACTACAGCAACATACAAATACATCATCCATTAGATTGTCCAATATGTGATCAAGCTTCAGAATTTGATTTACAAGATCAAACTATGATTTTTGGTTCAGATCGAAGTCGTTTTTTTAATAAACGTAGTGTAGAAGATAAATATTGTGGTCCTTTTATTAAAACTATCTTCACGGATATTTCAAATTCACTGAGTCTATGTTGGAGACAGCGGGGATGTCGTTACACCATTCATGCAGGTCGGAACTTACCCGACAAGGTTATACTCTACCATTGAGCTATTTTTGCTATAATTTTTTTTATTTTATTAGCTATAATTAAAGAACCGAAAACATTACCAATACCAATACCGGCACCAATTAACCCTAATGGAGCTAATCCTGAACCTAAGAATTTAGAAGCTTGTAATAATCTTTATTGGTGCTATGGGTATTTTTTGCACTATTTTTGATTTTTTTGCTAAATAGCCATTTTTTATTTTTGAAAATAAATTTGCAAGAGTACCATTGACTACCTATCACCTTTAAAGTAATGATTGGATCAATCACTTCATCCATTGAATATAATAGTCATCAGCTCTTGTAGAATCAGGTGCTGGTACTGGGTGGACCATTTATCCACCATTATCAAGTGGTCAAGCACATTCAGGACCTTCTGTTGATTAATTGATATAAATACAATTTGAGCTTACCTTTGTACACCTCCGTTACTTTTTAGGAGGTGACCGCCCCAGTCAAACTACTCCTAACCATTAGACTAAAAGGGCTTTTATTAAAAAATATTTTTTAATAAAAAAAAGAAAAATCAATATGTATTAAAAATTTTGATACACATTCATGCATACAACTTTCAAAGATTTTAGGATATAAACCTAATAAAAAAATATTTGCAATTAAAATTAAATGAATTAAAAATTCACGATAAGTTAAATCATAATGAATTCTTAAATAAGTATTTTGAATATTACCATAACAAATTCGATTATAAATAATAATTTGTTATAATAAATAAAAAATAATCATATTTAAAACTATTAATATATTTAATTATTTTTCTTAAAAAACTTTATGGGAATTTTTATATTAATAAAAAATTTAATTATAATAATAAAAATCTATAACTTTTTCAAAAAAAAATATTATCTATAAGTATATTCTTAATTTTTTTTTACCACTGGATTTAACAAAACCGCCAATTAAAGCTGGCATAACTAAAAAGAAAATCATAATAAAAGCATGAGCAGTAACAACAACATTATATAATTGATGATTTCCCATAAAAATTTGATTTCCCGGTTGAGCTAATTCCATTCGGATTAGAAGAGATAGTGTTGTACCTATAATACCAGCAAAAGCACTAAAAATTAAATATAAAGTTCCAATATCTTTATGATTTGTTGAAAAAAGCCATCGAGTAATCCATTGTTCGATATTTTTAAAATTCATTTCTATAAATATAATAATATTTACAAGTATTTCTACATTAGTTCATTTATATTCTTCACAACTATAATTTTTTCAAAAAAAAATTATTATCTATAAGTATATTCTTAATTTTTTTTTACCACTGGATTTAACATTTTTGATGATCAAGATATTAATCTTGATGAAGAAAAAATTAATCTTGATGAAGAAGAAATTAAGAAAAAAAATTGAAGAATTTAAAAAAAAATTACCAGAGCACCTGATATGGCATTTCCACGTATGAATAATATTAGTTTTTGGTTATTACCTCCATCCGATGCTCAGCGGCCACTTCACCACTTTTCAATTTTCGTAGACTACGAAAATTGAAAATTGGTGGTGTGAATGGGTAGGAGTAGTGGTAATGCAGGAGTGCCGGGAAAATAACTTTTTCCTTTATTTATCAATATTTTGGGGTGGGGGATGATTAAGGGTCGCCCTACCCGTACCCCCCCCCTCCACCCTACCGGCACCCCCCACGTGACGTTCGCCCAATAGAGATGAATATTGCTACTGATAATAAAAGTATCAATCATACCCGGCCTTAATAAAAATCGGTATTATGAATACTTTCAACAGTAACTGATGATGTAAGCTAGAGACGCGATAAACGAATCGATACATGTTTCTCTAAGAGTATGCACAAAAATATGTAGACAGACGGCTCATTGTCTCTAACCTTCAATAAAGCTCTTGAAAAAGATGTTTAAGAGCACCCTCCAACATTTGGGAGACACAAGCACATTAAACACATTACGTAACAAGATCTTGAGTCCTCCGTCCTGGACATCAGGGGTACGAACGTGAGCACCAACTTGATAACGTGTCCAGCTCAACTCTCCAAGACTTCAGGCATCACGTTGCCGGACTTTGCTTTCATCGTGAAGAATTTAAGGAAATACGTGACGTTCGAGGTTTAAATTTTGGATGACAAGAACGTTCGTCGTCGGTTTCAAGCAAGTAGTTACCATAGTGCAACGGGAGTAAAGTCTTTTATCTGCTCGATGCCTATGCGTCTAGATGAAGGCTGGAACCAGATCCAGTTTCATCTCTCGGACTCGATGCGGCGTACGTATGGATTGAATTACATTGAAACGATGCCTGTCCAGATCCACGCAAATTGTCGCACCCGTCGAGTTTATTTTTCCGACCGTCTATACGCCGAACAAGAAATGCCGCTAGAATTTAAGATGTTTCGACCCGTGCCCTAGGCCAACTTTGCGACAGCTGCCGACGTCCAGCACAAATTGCGCTAGTACCAGCTTAACAATCAAGTAGTTAGTCATAGTTTCGACTTCCCTCGCGTAACTAGATGGCTTAATGGTCTTGCATTTTCATTATTCTTATGACTAAGGATGTCTTCGCTGAAAGGTGCGGCAAAAGCAATCTGATTACTGGCACCGACTTACTTTCGATATTTTCCCTTACCGAACGGATCAACCATCCACTCCGATTCCTTCTTCTAGACCCAGCCCCATGACGGCGGTGCTTTCACTGTTGAATTTAAATACCAAACGGTTAGAGTACTTATTATATACGTACGTTGTGCCGCAACAGTTTCCAATGTTGTTAGTTCCAAGGTCTGCACGACCTCGACATGGGTGAGTGCATTCAGCAGGTCCATCTTGTTGGCAGAAAAGAGGACCTCACCCCTCGTTCATCCTTGGCTACAAAAATGGGAATTTCGTCGGTGGCATCCAGCACAACGATAATACGCCACCGTAGTAGTTTTTCCACAAATTAGGTAGCGACTTTGTCGGACACGGTAATGATAAAATTAGATTTGGAAAGCTCTTCCACTTGAAGGTCAATGGTCGAAACAACTTCATGTGACTAGCTCTCTTCGTCGGCTTCAGATGGTTCACAAGTCGAGAATAGGTCTTCTTGCCCAGTGTACTCGCTAGGAGCTGTTCAAATGTTTCCTGGTCTATCTTGCGTAGATTCGTAGAAACTGGGTCACCCTATCCGCACACATCTCCACCCATGTTTGTAGCTTAATTAATAACCAGGCCTCTGTATATTAGTATTTCTATTGGTCGAAAGTCACGTGGGGGGTGCCGGTAGGGAGGGGGGTGCCCCCCACGTGGGCCAGCCCAAAATTCACTGATAAAACCAAAATCCATTGATCATGTGATCATGATCACGTGATCATTCTTAACCGATTTGGAATCATTAGTCGTAAGGACTGCCCAGGTCCAAAGCGACATCTCTTTATTCTTACGATGCCGGTTCTCTTTTTGAGACGGCTGATGACCACGAACTTTTTAATGTGCACGATGAAGCCATGTTGGCAAGTGCTAATGATGTGTTGAAGCACTTGTCTATTCGTATCTTAATAATTAAATACATAACCGGTTCTTTCCCAACACTGATAGCACTATTGTTCTTCGCACGCTATATCCGCGACGGTCGATGAAGCTTCTGTAGCTCTTCAAGAGCCAGGTCAGCAAACTGATTTACTTTCAGATGATACGGTATCCTGTATAGCAGGTTTGCAATTATTCAGGTGAGTCAATCATAGCTAACTGTTTTGTGTTGAAAAGGTCCTACCTTGCCGTTCTCTGTGTTGATAAAGCAACGATTGTGATGAATGTTGCACGACGATGAGCAATCTCTGTGTCGTCCTTGTACACCTCTCGATGCTTCGTGGGATAGCTATCGAAAACCGCCTTTTTTGTTGCTAGTACTTGTGGCATGAGCATATGAATCTATCCACCACAACAAGCAGTGTACATGTTAGACAGGTATACAAGAAACAGGCAAAACAACTTTAGTACATCTTGCTTTGGGAGAGCGGGGCGGACTCCCGTCATTTCCAGAAATTTCGGTGCAATCCATTTACGCCGGCAGCGAGGAAAACACATCCTCATCCACGGGGTCTTCACGGACGTGTATGTAGTCCTCCACGGCACGCAAAATGGCTAATGCAGCAATAAATCCGAGGATACCCAAAGTCAACGCGATGATAGCGCACCATATTTTTCGTGACTTGCCGCGTTGACGACTGATGCCAACGCTCTTATGTTTAGGACACTCAGTGCTCGAGCTTCTTTCTAAAAAATAAGAACTCGATACAAGTTAACGTTAAATACCGACGTGTAGCATATAGCATAGGAGGACGCGAGTAAAGAGTGAATGCTTACGAGGTAGAAGTCTCTCCGTGGCCATGACCTCAACATCTTCACTCGGAACATCCATCACAGCTCGTTTCCTGATATGGAGATCACCGACTTGAATACTCGAATTTGATCCAATCGCATACACGAATGGATGATCACGTGATCATGATCACGAGATCAGTGGATTTAGGGTTTTATCAGTGGATTTAGGGTTTTATCAGTGAATTTTGGGCTCGTCCCCACGTGACTTTCGACCAATAGACATGAATATTGCTACTAATAATAAAAGTATCAATCATACCCGGCCTTAATAAGAGTCGGTATTGTGAATACTTTCAACAGTAAATCATTATGTAAGTTAGAGACGCGATAAACGAATCAATAGATCAGACGCTTCGGAACTTTAGACGCGCGAGTTTCGTCTCTCGGGCGCCTTCGTTCATAAAATCAATTGGACTTTGTCCAGCCTCATGGCGCAACGCACGAGCCTTCATCGCCCGACCGCTCTCGATGATGAGCCCATGCTCGAAACGAAACGCCCAGCCACATGCGAGTGGAACGTCGAGCCGTCTTCATTTTCCAAACTTTGTTCGAATCCCATTCGAAAAATTGTCGACAACATCAAGAAACCGTCGACTGCCACCAAGACGTTGATTCCCCTTTCGCTCGGTACGAAAATGTGACAATGCGGATGTGGTTTATCCGGAAGAGAGGAAGGACATACTGACGTTTCAATGGTCTTGTAGGGGACCCGACCGTGTTTGGGAACTTGCATTGTCCTGATGTATTGTGCACGCCATTGTCCGTAACGCGGGTACGTACAAATCAAGGTTTGGCATCAATAGTTTACTTTGTATACCTACATTTTTGCTTTGGTTCAGATCGATGCAACACAATGGCTAAGCTGAATCGTCTGGTATTTTGTCCTGAAGCAACTAGTGTCGTCAAGAAATGGATCAATGTGTCTTCAGTGCATAAGAAAATCCTTGTTGTGCAAGATCACTGCTTTCGTGCTTCGCTCTTTCACTTTGCCATGCGTTGGGTGGGATGGGTGAAGACGTCGGCGTATGGAGCCTGTTCAGCGCGCACGTCACCTTTCGAATGCTACAGTTGGTGTTTGGAAAGCACAAGCAAGAAGTAACTACCCGTACCTGTGTCTAGGTCGACTAGGAACGCTGCATCATGTGGGGTAGTTAGCCAACGGAAGAATCTGCTCCGTCCGCACACCAAAAGTAGCGCTCTTCTGCCTCGCGTTGAATCTCGACAAAGTCGTCGAGCGTTTCATTCGTATCGATCTCGGCATAGTTGACAAAGCCACTGTCGTCGCCATTCAGAAATCTCGCGCTCATGATCTCCATGAGTTGTTGGCGCACCTGGTACACTGTCGGCTGCTACTATCTATTGATTCAGAAATACGAAGCCGCGCAGAGATATTTTCAGTAAGGAGAAAGTGTGGGACGACCAAGGCGTGAAACGCTTACGAGTGTTTTCACGTTTTCACAGCAAAGCAACGTCCTTAGAGCCAAGCTACGCGCCGTCGTGGATTGCGTCTGGAAACGCATTTGCGGCCCAGGATGAAAGTGATCAAGCCATGTCCTCGTACCGGACGGCTTCCATTCTCTTTCCAGGTTCGCATTTACCACCGCTGTACAATTGGGATGGAGTATCTTCGGACAAACAACTTGGTCCAAGCGCAAGAATTTCTAAAGCAAGCAAGTTGACTCTGTCCGATGGATCCGTTGATCTACAACGAACTCGGCAGTGTCTTTTACAAGCAAAAAGACTTTGTTCCGGCGATCGAAATGTTCTCCAAGGCGTTGGAGCTATGTCAGGTCCTTCCCGAGGTACAACGTGCGAGGTGTGGACGCACAACAAGTCTCACAATTGGTTTCTTCTGCTCTAGCGACTGATGGAGGCGTGGGAGCCGACGTTAATTAACCTTGGATACTCATATCGTAAAATCCGGTACGGTCGAACGAAGAGGAAGTGCGTTGGATGTTCTCATCGATACGTTCTACGTGGTCTTGTAGGAGCGTTGATCAGGCCATTTACTATTTTCAATGCGCTTTCGATTATCACCACGAAATATAGCGAGCTTGATGAAAAAATGGTCTTGGGCTGTCGGTGACTATTGTCAATGTTATGGGGTGCAGGCGTCGACATTGGCGGCTCTTGGTTTTACCTATCACATGAAGGGAGCTTTCGAGCAAGCCATTAAGTTTTACCATTCGGTAAGCCCCTGCTTTTTGTCGCGAGGAGGTTGGATCTTCTTTTTTCTTCCACGCGCTAACGTTGGTTGACCTGCATGAGGCTCTTGCATATGCTACTGAAAATACACTGGCAGGATCCATGATCACGATGGCCTTTGAGGAATCGCTGTCTGGTGGACCTAGTTCATTCTCTGAATTTGCGAATCCACCGCAAAAGAACGCTCCAAAGACGAGTGGACTCACGCCTCTCACGGTGCGTCGTCCAGCAGGACTCAGAACCACTGCACCCCTCTCTCGACGCTTGGAAGAAACGTACAAGAGAATGGAAACCAGTGCGCAGTCTCCGTCGTCGTCCGACCTTGACCTCTCTCAAGACAGCTCAATGATGAATCTGGACGATGACTAAATCGTAATTTCAACATTGCCAATAGTGTAGTGTTTTGGCATGACCAATTATTTCCGCATTGTCTTGTCCGCACCTCATGACGTTTTGCGCGACTCGTACAATCCCCTTGCCGAGTTTTACCGCCTCCATGAGTGAATAGAGTGTCAAGTATAGAAGAAGAGAGCCTGCTTAAAAGGAGGCGGCGACGTATATTGCAGACGACCGAGCTATGTATGAATAAACATCACTAGTGTCTACCTTTAAGTTTTAACGATGAATTAATCGATAGGCTCCAAATTAACGCCTTTAGGTTTTCAACCAATGAGCGAAGTTAGAGATTTATATTAGCATTTCTATTGGTCGAAAGTCACGTGGGGGGTGCCCCTAGGGTCGATGGGGGTGCGGGTAGGGCGACCCTAAAGAAAAGGTGGGGGCTGAATAACGGATCCCTTAAAGATTTAGTCCTAAACTTTAATTATAATTCCATGCATATAAAAACGACTTGAAATCACTGTGATTTTGTCCAATGAAAAAATGCTCATGGACGGCCACCTCACTCACGTACCGGTCAAATACCGTAGCAAAAAGTAATACCGGTACCGACCAGTTTTCCAACAAGCTTTTCATCGAAAAGTCGCCAAGCGAAAAACAACTCACGCGACGCGAGGGTGCCGCAGGAATTGCGCGCCCTTCCAACAGGTGCCATTGTCGGTTTCCGGGGTAGCCATGTTGGCTTTACAGGTAAACCGAATGCTGGAAACGGATTGGCTGATAATGTTTTTGTATGTGCACAGATTTAAGTCTCTTGCGCTTAGGTAATTTAAGCCTGATTTAGTGACTTAACCTTTTAACTTTATAAAATATATTTGACTTTTACTTTTATCTTTTGGGACGAACGCACAAGGGACTACGGGATACGGCTATTGAGAGCCGCTACGGCCGATCCATATCACTAATCCTACGCCAACACAAGTGCCTGTTTCTACAGGTTATGAGCCCAAGTGGCCTCGAGAATTTGGAAGTGTCTCTTTAAGTCGTCTCAAGTTTTCAAGCAGGCTATTTTCCTGCGGTTGTTTTTTCGAGTGGATATTTCTCGTGGATTTACAGTTCTCGTTACTAGCGAAAGTCCCCTCACGGTTATAGGGCTAGTTGATTTGTTGGCAGTGGTTTTTGCTGTTGTTTTTGGAAGTGTTTTCGTGTGGAAAATGGATGACAGAGAGAGCGGCGGTGAATCAGATTTCGAGCCGGAAGCGGCTTTACGGGCGATCATGAATGGCATGGTGGATATGAGGACTCGCATGGCGTCGATAGAGCTAGCACAAGCGCGTGCATCCGCTGCAAATGCGGCAGCAGCGCCTGCATCACCTTCATCACCGGCAGCACCGAAGAAGGACTCTCTCCTTGCCTCCCGGAGCAGTGTGTTCCGGGAGTCGCTCAAACGTTGTGCGCCGTTCGGCAAGGAGATGACGATACATGATTTGACCGATGACATCGGGATAGAAGTCGGTAGAGCAGCTCGGCCAAACCCGGCGAGGCTCCCGCAAATGAATCAAGCAAATGCTGGAGGGTCACAGGCGCCCGGAATGGAGTTTAGGCAGGCAGCCAGCGCGCCTGCACAGCAGCCCATCCAGCCAACTTGCGCCAAGATACCCAAGCTCGGCATCGAGAAGTTTTCCGGGGTGAAGATATTCCCCGGACTCGGTGCCGGTTTTAAGCAATGGGCTTATCTGTATATCGAAGCGGTGGAAATAGCGGAGATGACCTCGGGGTCCATATGGACTGAACGCCTGAAAGTAAATAAGCTGGGTGAGCACCTTGAAGGTGTGGCAGCTGATTATTCCGTGCGAACATTGGCACGTGGTGGCAAGTTGCCCCTGAATTACTCGTAATTTTGGATTTTATGCATATGGCATTTCGCGTGACGATTTCTCCCCACCAGGCTGCAGTGTGGTTCGCTTCAGAAAAGATTCCTAAGCGGACCTGGACTGAGCACTACCTGTACCTGGTGGCCCTGTCTCGCGAGAGCGGGCTGGGTGAGCGTATGATTGTGGAAAATATTGTTAAATATGCGGCTCCTCGCCTGAAGACATCGATCATGGACAGGTACAACCCTTTGCGGGAGGACTACCTGTGCCAGGCGCAGGAACTCATTTCCTGGGCGCAGGAGCTGGATGAAGATTCGGTGAAGTCGAAGTTACCAGTTCGACTACATGCAAATTCGGTGACGGACACCGAACACGTTCGAAAATGCTACGGCTGCGGAAAGCCGGGGCATGTGAGACGCGAGTGTCCACATAAGGGCAAGAAGTCACAGAAGGGCGCGAAAGACCAAGGAAGTTCCGGAAATCAATGGAATCGGAAGGTCGCGCTATCCACGGTGGAAATTGGTGCAGTAAACAATGACGATGATCCATCTGCCACTACGTGGATTGTTGAAAGCGGTGCCAGCCGGCACCTCGTGGCTGATGAAAGCCTACTTGTGGATGCTGTCACGTGTGGAACTGAAGATGGTTTTTTGTTGCCCGATGGTGGCAAATTAGCAGTGACGAAGGTTGGCAAAATTAATTTGGTCACGCCTGGTGCCGATCCAGTTTAAATCGAGCTTAGTGAAGTATATTTTGCACCCAAGCTTGCCAAAAATTTGATTTCGCTTGGCAAGCTGCATGAAAAAGGGTGCGAAATGGTAAATACGAATGGAAAATTGGCGATACAGTGGAATGGGAACATTTTATTCCCGATTGAAGTTTGTGGATCTATATTTGTGGCGAATCTGATACCGGAAGGGTTGGGCGGACGCGCGCAACAGTTCAAGGATATGTTGCTGAACGTTGTCGCTGCGAAAAGTGATGATGATGTACAGGAAGGATCGTTACATCATTTTCACGTCCGCCTGGGTCACTTGGCTTACGACACGGTCGAGAAATTAGCCAAGGACCCAAGGTCAGGCATCAAGCTAACCGACAACAGTCGGCCAAACTGCCTGACCTGCGCCGAGGGAAAAGGTTCAAGGAATCCTCAGCCACAAGCTGATTCGGGTGAGAACTCACCAATTGAACGCGTCGGCGGTGTGATATGCAGCGACCTAAAGGGTCCGATCACACCGCGCGACAGGCGTGGAAACCGCTATTTAGTGGTGTTCGTGGACCATTTTTCAAGTTACGTTCGGGTATTCACCGCTCGAACAAAAGATAGAGCGGCGAAGATGTTTGAACATTTTCTCGCATGGTTTGGAAATGAGTTTAATTGCCGGATTTACGTTTTGCGAACGGATGGTGAAGGCGAATACAAGACAGTCGAATTATTTTGCAAGAAGACCGGCGTTCGACGGCAGATTACGGAGGCTGGGAACCCAGCCTCCAATGGAAAATATGAACGCATGAACCGGACCATATTCAACATGGTCCGGTGCATGATTTTTGGGTCGGGGGTACCGTTGGTGTACTGGTCTGAGGCAGCGGAATACGCCTCGTACTTCCTAAATCGTACCCCGACCCGGTCGAATCCTGGCAGAATTTCACCGTTTGAGATGCTCACGGGCAAGAAGCCATCGTTAAAGGAGATTGTAGTATTTGGCTCGCCGTGTATGGTGTGGCGAAACCCGCGGAAGAAAACACTTGCCAAGCACGCAGAAAAAGCGCTGATCCTTGGACGAAGCGACGAAACCAAGGGGGTTAAAGTGTTACTACTACGCGACAGGGTGGTTACGGTCACTCGCCATGTCAGTGCGATTGAGACGATAGACAAGGCGGCGAGTGACCAGATCACCAAAGCATTAAGTGAGGCGGATGAGGAATAGTTGGCACACCAAGCCGCGCAGCGTACAGAAGCAATGCCATCTCAAGGCACTGCAGCTGCACCCGGACATTCTGGAGCGCAAGGTACAAGCGCAAACGGAGAACAGCGCCCCAGAAAATCGGGGAGGGAAGTCAAGAAAACAGCAAATGTGGCCGCCTATGAAGAGTCGAAGCGCAAGACGGCCCAAAATGAAGTGAATGTAGTTGAAGAAATTGACATTGACGTGTGGAATGATGACCTGGCTTACGAACAGGAGGAGGCCAAAGTTGATGTGATTGATGACAAAATGGTTGTTTACGCGGTGATTGACGGAAGCGAACCAGGAGGTGTGCCTCGGGTTGGAGTCCCCGATCCCAAGACGTTTAAGGAAGCGCATGCAGGCGCATATTCAAATCTGTGGACAGCGGCGGAACAGCAGGAGCTGAAGGCGCTTACAGATATTGGCACTTGGAAGATTGTCAAGCGTCGTCCCGAAAAAAAACTCCTACCCACGAAGTGGGTGTACAAGACCAAGTTGCGTGCTGACGGCACGGTCGAGCGCTATAAGGCTCGACTGGTGGCACGCGGTGATCGGCAGGTTTACGGTCAAGACTACCTCTTCACATTCTCGACAGTCATGGAAGTGGAAAATGTCAAGGTTATTTTGGCGATGTCCCAGATTTGGGGGGTACCGGCGCGGCACGGCGATGTGCCGAGCGCCTACCCTAAAGCGAAAACGGAGGACGATTATGAAATTTATTTGAAGATCCCTCAAGGGATGGATATTTCGTTGGAAACTCTCGAAACTTTCGATGTGGAATCAAGTGGTAACTTATCGCTAAAACTAGAGAGAAATCTCTATGGACTCAAACAGGCTGGACGTTTATGGCACCAGCTGCTGTGTCAAACACTTGAAGATTTGGGCTTCCAGCAGTGTGTCACGGACACCTGCATATTTGTTAAGCGTGGTGCGGACGGCACCGTTCTTGTCGGGGCATACGTAGATGACCTACTGGTCACCGGAACACGTTTGGAGGCAGTGGATACATTTTTCGATGATATGAAGATTCTCGAGCTCAAGTATCTTGGGGTGGTTAACAAATTTCTAGGTTTTCGGATTGCCGGAAATTTTCATGAAGGCTACAGTTTAGACCAGGAGGCTGCTATCGATGAGCTCCTGGTCCAACATGATTTTGGAAATATGAATTCGACCCACACACCGATTTTTAGTGTGGACGATGTCGAAGGTTTTGACGAATTGTTGCCGACCAAGTCACGCGATCATCACCCCAGCGTGAAGAGTTTCCAGTCGCTAGTAGGCAGCCTTCTCTGGATCTCACGGTGCACGCGCCCGGATATCGCTTTTGCCGTGCACCGTGTGACGCGGCGCACGCATGCGCCCACCATTGGAGATTTTAAAGCTGCAAAACGTATCGTGAGGTAACTCAAGGGTACGAAAACAATGAAACTCCGACTGGTTCACGATAATGAGCTGCCGCTGCCGGTCCGCGTCACCTGCTACACCGATGCAGATTTTGCGGGTGACAAAGCGGATCGGAAAAGCGTAAGTGCAGTGGTGGTTTATTTAAATGGAATTATCGTTTCTTGGAAATGCAAGAAGCAAACCGCGGTCGACCTATCGACGGCCGAAGCTGAGTTCGTGGCGGCCGCTGTCGGTGGTCGCGAAGCTTTGGGGCTCCGAGAGCTGCTCATGGAAGTGGGATTTTTTGCCCGAGCACCCCTGTTGATGCGCATGGACAATCAAGCTGCTATCAAGCACGTCGAGTCCGAGTCGAGTGCTGTAGCCACCAAGCATGTCGACATCAAGTTGAAGTTCCTGAAAGACCTACACAAGCGGAACGTCATTAAGCCTACGCACGTACCGAGTCTGGAGATGGTAGCAGACCTGCTCACGAAGGACCTCAGTGCGCAACGGATGGATGAATTGCGAACACAAATTGGATTGTATTGACGGCATTACAGCGCGCGCCGTTTCAGGAGGAGTGTCGGTTTCCGGGGTAGCCATGTTGGCTTTACAGGTAAACCGAATGCTGGAAACGGATTGGCTGATAATTTTTTATATGTGCACAGATTTAAGTCTCTTGCGCTTAGGTAATTTAAGCCTAATTTAGTGACTTAACCTTTTAACTTTATATAATATATTTGTCTTTTACTTTTATCTTTTGGGACGCACGCACATGGGACTACGGGCTACGGCTATTGAGAGCCGCTACAGCTCATCCAGATCACTAATCCTACGCCAACACAAGTGCCTGTTTCTACAGCCATGGCAGAATCCCATCGTCCGTTGTTGACTCGGGATCCCCACGTGTCCTAAGCGTATCTTCGGCAGAGACGATGAGTGCAAGCGTGACGTCCGACGCATGGAAGCGTCAGACTCGCTTGCTGCAGAACGAGGAAGAAACCCTTGCCGACCTCGACGACACGTGCACGGAAGCAAACAGCGACTCGAGTCGCACGATCCGCCGCCACACCACCAGGAGAACCAAGAAAGGTTCCGTGTCCCACCAACCTCCGCGCGTCGGCGTCCTTGTCACGCAATGCATCGGGCAATCTCCGCTACACACAATTTGAACGCTTGCTTGCACAAGACGTTGTGGATCTCGACCAGCTGCGGAAGCTCAGCTGGGGTG
>CM047586.1:5599056-5705010 GCA_026184515.1 Peronosclerospora sorghi | reverse complement strand
ACCCCACGAAGTATGTTGTCAGTCCGGTTAGCAACAGGTGCAACCGTGACTATTCCAAAGCGTGTGATTAAAACACGCTTCGAGTTGAATGAACTGTCATTCGAGGATGAATTCATCGTCCTCGATTTAGATGACAAGTTCGATGTGATACTTGGAATCCCATGGATGTCCAAGTTTAAACCTTCGATCGACTGGGTTAACCTATCGATCGACTGCGGCGGACGCACAGGATCTGATCACCCTGTTTGTAATCCGGCTGTATCAGAGGATAAAACCGCAGCGTCAGACAGTCTGGTGGATAGCGATGGCACCACCAGGTCTGTTCTGACACGATCAGCGGAAGGTACCTCCGCTGGTGAAAGTCCAGAGGGACTACCACACGCAAAAGAAGAGTCGTTGCGTGTTGGAGAGAAACATTCCACGGGTGATAAAGACCACCGTGAGAATGAAGTTGTATCCACGGTGGGAAACACCCACTGTGCGACCGAAGATTCCAACACGACGAATGAATTCCGTGCTGATGAGAGTGAACTCACGATCGAGTGCAATCGTGAGAAAAACTCCGTGGTGGCCAGTGCCCACCACGTTGCGTTAGCCATGCGCACGGGTGATAAAGACCACCGCGTCGCAGAAAAGGAGGCCGATCAGACGAGCACATCTGATCGCCAAAATTCCATGGTAGGCACTGGCCACCATGATGATGAGTATTCGCGCACGGTGAATCGTAATCACCGTGTAGCAGTCAATCAGACGATTGCGTCTGATTGCATGGGCAGTTCCGTCGAGACGATCAACGTCTTGACGCAAACGGAGACCGGATTAGCTACCCAGTCTCTGTTGATGGAACAACCCCCCCCGAAAGAAGGTTCGGAGGTGATGGCTCTTCCAGCGCTAAGCTGGAAGAAGTTTATGAGAAACTTGCACGATGGTCATATCGAACAGATCTGTATCATCGTTGCAAAAGATGATGTAGTGGATATTCGTGAACGAATATCCACGTTACAAGTGGAAAACATTGGGAAAGAGGTTCCCAATGATCAAACGAGAGTTCAGCGCTTTGAAGCGCAGAGCTGGGAGTCGCTTAAAGCGAACTCCCCATTTTATGAGGTATTTCGAGAATACGCTGACGTATTCCCAGAAGAAGTACCTAGCGAGCTCCCTAAGGATAATGGAACTCGTCATGAGATTGACCTCGTGCCAGGCACGAAGTATTGTGTTACGCGGCAATGGCCGTTGCCGCGTGATCAGGTAAAAGCGATCGACGAGTTTTTCGAAGCTTGTCGTAAATCAGGCCAAGTGCGGGAGTCTACCTCACCGCACTCTACCCCCACCTTTTGTGTGAAGAAGTCCAAAGGTGGGTGAGAATAGTTCACGCTTAGAACAAGCTGAACGCAGCGACGGTACCGGCACAGACAACGATACCGCGGAAGGATGTCATCATTGATGGCATGTGCGGGAGCACCATCTTTAGTGCTCTCGATCTAAGAGATGGATTTTATCAAATCGTAATGCGTGAGAAGTATATCCCTCTCACGGCGGTAATCACCCCAAGCGGCATGCTTTGGGAGTGGCTTGTTATGCCGCAGGGGATTCGAAATACCCCTGCTACGTTTAACAGATGCGTAACGCATCTATTACGCCCGGTGCGAGAATTCGCACCGAGTTATTTCGATGACGTGTTCATCCATAGTAAGGGTGAACACGATAAAAGCGATGTAGGTGTCCATAGGGAGCATCTACGTCGAGTGTTAGAGCTTATGCGTAAGCATAAGCTCTATGCAAATCTGAAGAAGTGCACCTTTGGTGCACCTGAGATACCCGTTCGTGGATGCTTTGTGGGAAAGAACGGGGTGCTTCCTGATCCAGAAAAGATCAGGGTGATCGTTGAATGGCCTACGCCAAACATCGTTAAGGAACTTCGAAAGTTCCTTGGGTTGGCAACATATTTGCACAAGTATTCGTGCAACTATGCTGGGTTAATACGACCTCTTTCTCAATTACTTAAAAAAGATGTCGAATGGCATTGGGATACCCAATGCCAAGATGCTTTTGATGCAGTCAAGAAAAGCTTGACTGAAGCGCCTGTCTTGTCTATAGCCGATAACGAGCGTCCGTTCCGCGTCATTTGCGACGCGAGAGATTTCGCTATCGGCTGTGCTTTGATGCAGCGTGATCACGATGATCTTGATCGCGTTATCTGCTATCATTCTCGTCAGTTGCGCCCAGCCGAGCGCAACTATCCAATGCATGACAAGAAACTCCTTTCCATGAAGTATGCACTGGCCAAGTTTCGGATCTATCTCTTGGGAGATAGACCTTTTGTGGCTTACACTGACCATGTGTCGCTACGCACGGCCTTGAATTCACCACACATTTCTCAAAGAATGGCTCGATGGCTATCATTCTTTGCTGAATACAACTTTAAGGTTGAATACAAACCTGGAAAGTTGAACGTGATAGCGGATGCGCTATCACGAAGGCCCGATTACGATACGAAACCGTCCGTAACCGAAGTTGCCAGTGCAAACGCGATCCGTTGCACTGCTTTGTTGTCGTCAATCATACGACAAGTACGCGAGGCGTACAAAACAGACGAGGAGACACGTCTGTTGATTATTACTTAAGTAATCAGTCAAATAAGAAGCGCGACGAACTCCCAGAGTTCCTCCGCGCTTGCGTGCATCGATATCGACTGCACGATGGTCTGCTGATTTACAGCACAGACCAAAAAGATGAAAGTTGCATCGTCGTTACAAACGACGATGACCTCAAGCATCAAATTATGTTTGAGCACCGATTTCGGGCATCAAGGTCGAGAGAAGACATACGCTTCTCTCGCACGTGACTTTTACTGGCGAAACCAGTACAAGTGGGTACGAAAATACGTACGCGCTTGCGAGATTTGCCAGCGCGTTAAGCCTGCGCAGTCCGCACAGGCTCCGCTGCAATCTCTGCCGGTTCCGACAGAGTGTTGGAAGTCCATTTCAATGGACATCGTATTCGGTCTTCCACCCGACAATAGTCGGAAGACTGGAATAGTGGTCTTTGTAGACCGTTTCAGTAAGATGGTACACCTTACTGCAGTATCAGCGAACGTAACCGCCGCTCAAACAGCGCGGATATTCGTTGATACGATATTCCGTTTGAACGGAATGCCGGAAGACATTGTATCGGATCGAGATCCGAGATTTACAGGACGTTTCTGGCAAGAAACGTTCTCATTGTTGGGAACCCAGTTGAAGATGTCAACTGCGGACCATCCGGAAACGGATGGGCAGACGGAACGGGTTAACCGCGTTCTCGGAGACATGTTGCGATCATACGCACATGCCTTTGAACAGTGGAGTGACTATCTGCCACTCACTGAATTCGCGATTAACAATTCGGTGCATTCTTCAACTAAGCATACACCGTTCTACGTGAATGCCTTAAGGCATCCACGAACCCCAGCTTTACTTGGCGGTACGCCAAATCTAAGTGGGGGAGGGACCCGCTCAAATTTCGAGCGAGTCAATGCACAAGTTGCGACTGCAACTTGTGAACAAAACGATGGCCCTTCTACTGAAAAAACAGTAGAAGCGGAAGCAGCCTCAATTAAAACTGAAGCTGCATACGCTAAATATGTGTCTGCAGCAATGGCTGCAGACAACGAGGACAATACACCTACTGCTGATAAAGCAGTAGATGAATTCGTATTACAGCGCCAAGCTGTAATACGCTATGTGAAGGATGCACTTGCCTCTGCTTTGGATAAGCAGAAGCAAAATGCAGATAAACAAGTAAGGAAGAACAAAAACTCATTTCTTAAAGATGAATTAGTATTATTAAGTACTACTAATTTACCTACACATGCAATAAGCAACTTCCCTACACGGAAGTTTCTTCCTAAGTACATTGGACCCTTCAAGGTCCAAGAGATTCGGGGGAATGCCTACACCTTAGACATTCCCACAGCAATGCGGCTTCACCCAACATTCTATGTTGGGCGGCTCAAGCCGTATCACTCGTCTTCGTCTTACGACGAGACGCAGAACCACGGAAGATGCAGTGCTTCTCCAAGTCTCCCAAGAGAGACTTGTAATCGGCCTCCAGCCGTTGGTGAGCAGAGCGGAGAGTCGTTACCTCCGCCTTCGACTGCTCGAGATCAGCCGTGCGCCGATCGAGCTCTCTCTTATAGCGAGAAAGCTCAATGTACAGAAGATCATTCTTCTGCTGGAGGGCAGTGTGCGCCCCGAGGATGTCGCGGACATACTCGCGAAGAGACCGATATGTCTTCACACAGTGAGACATATCGCTGCTCAAGGAGGAATAACCCTCCTCGAGCTTGCGGAGCGAAGAACCATGCTCCGCAACAACAACGGCGAGGGAATTCTCAACCTCCGCCGCCACTGATTGATAATCAGGGGAATAAGCGATATATCCTCGAGCGCTTGATCTCGAAGCGCTCGGTGCCTTTGAAGAAAGGGCAGCGTACCGAGTACTTGGTACGCTGGCTGGGATATCCCCAAGAGTTCGACTCTTGGGAACCGATTGAGGTTCTGAGGGCCGACGCCCAGACCTTTTGACCGAGTTTGAGAAGAAGTCTCAAACTCATTATGCGAAGTAGCATCAACAGTAGGTGTTGATGCATTCAGGGTATCAATTAAACCCTGAATTTCGGCGGGTACGGAAAAGCCACGTACCCCCGCAACTCCTCCTCTGACAGACGAGGAGCGCCTTGCGGACACCGCGGGCAAACGAGGTGAGAAGGGACACCACACTTTAACCCTTCTTTGATGCAAGCAAAATGGATGTATTCCATTTTGTCTGTTCGCTAGTGCTTTAAAAAGCGCTCGCGCATTACGTGAACTTTATTCACGTAATCATCTGGGATTTTGTTGTAGTTGTCAACAAAAGCATTCCAACTCTGAGTCAGGGCGTCTTTATCGTCCCTGTTCTTCCTTGACCCTTTACGGCTCGAATAATATCGAACATGGAAAAAGATGCCAATAAAGTACAGACGTCTATCGTCTGTACTTCGATCGAATCGACGTGACTGGATGTCTTCGCAGTCATCCAGCACGTTGATATCGAACAACGCATACTGGCAGTCCCGTTTACGGTGACCGCCACTGTTGGGGGCAATAGCCCAGCCAGGGGTCCAAAACCCCACTTTGTACGGAACATGTGGTTCCGTACGATGATACGCTTTAGAAGCGGCAGGCGCCGCTTCTGTTCGAGCTCTTGTAGCAGGCGGAGCACCGCCTGCTTCAACACCACGCGCCGGGGTTAAATCGCCCCGACGTGGAGAAGTACTTGGTCCAGGTGGGGCTCTGCGTTCCCGAAACCACCTGTGATAATCATTGTCGCTGTCATCTATGACAGCGACACCAGAGTCGTCATCGCTGTTAGGAAATGAGCACCTAGCGATGTTTGACTCGCTAGATCCTTTGGTGGGAACATCTGTATCCCCATCACTTTGTTCTGAGTCAGAACTCCCGAACATGGCCCTCTTGCAACACGCCATTCGGAAGTTGCCATCGTGCAAGATGTTGCATTAGCAACATCTCCCTGTTTCTTGTCAGATGCCGCCTTAGCAGCATCTGTGGTCGAAGACGGTACGTCTTCCGACCTTTGCGTAGTTGACGCTGCTAATGCAGCGTCACTGTTGTCACTCAACACCTCAGCACCTAGTGCTGAGGCGGAGGAAGAAGCTCCTTCATTGTTTTCAGCAGCGCTCTTTAGAGCGCCGCCGCCGTGTGCTTTGACCCTCTAGTCGATGGTCAATCAGTTAGTGAATGAGAAATTCCGACCAACAAGTGCCACCCATGATTGGCCAAAATAAGAATTATTATTGGCCAACAACCTTAAGTGGGGGGTGATGTAATGGGGTGCCATTACATAATTGATATTCAAGTTAGAATATCACAGTTTAATTCAGACGCGTTGTCTGAAATTTAAATAAGAGATTATAAGTTATTATAATCTAAGAAGGAAAAGTCGATTCGGTATAAATACCGAATCATGCAGGTTAACTAATAGTACAGTTAGTTAAAGACTTGATATTATTATATTAATTAGTTAGTTACTATACTATTAGCCTCTAAACCACCCATTAAATAAACACTCTTAATTTCGCGTTCTTAGGCATAAGTGAATATTGATATAATTACTTTTATTATAGGATTAGTTGTTACCAACTAATCCTGCCCTAATTGTATCGCGCGCTTCCTCGCACAAATACAGTGTAAGCCTGTAACAGGATCAGTCCTGTTACAATAGTGGTAAATATTCTTAGCTGATGGCTTTTAGTTTGATTCATCAAAACTCGATCCCCAATCTTTGCATATGTGGATTCTGCTGCCTCTACTAGCACCATCGCCCCTGCTATTCGCCTCGTCTTCATTAGCACCCTGTGATCCACACTACGAGCGCTACAACGCAACCAGTAGACACTGCGATTGTTGAGATGGTTTTAGCGGGTTTAACTGCCGCATGTGCTCTGCCAGTGGCTATTTGGCAGCTGCTTTCTCCGACGTCTGCAGTGCCACCTTCGGCTCGATCGTTCGTTACAGGGCTTATATACGACGAAAATGCGTCGCTGAAGACGTATGGATGCAAACTTTCTATTGACCTCCAAGCACTGTTTCCAGACGGTGCTCTGGACTTTCTTTGCGACAGGATAGCTGCCTACGTGCAACACGATGATTCGCTCTATTTTTCGCTTATTGTACGTGACAGTATTATCTACTCGGCGCAGCATTGACTTCCTGCGCCACTGTCGGACGAAACGAAGATGACGATAGTCGCCCGCGTAATCGCAGAGCTTCATCTAAGGCACGTTTCACATTTGCGCATGGGATCAAGTGGAGGAAGCAATGGATGGCGTGGTATATCTGGTGGAAAAGGAAGACGTGTAAGCATCGGCATGGAACTTGTTACGTCGCCACAAATTCTTATTCTCGACGAGCCAACATCTGGGTTTGATAGTTCCTCGGCTTATTCAGTTGTACAGCTTATAAAAGATCTGGAAGACCATGGGCGCATCGTTGCTTAGTATTCATCAGCCAAGTGCACGCTCTTTCAAGCTTCTTGACAATATCATGCTTTTTGGAAAAGGCAACTGCTCTACAGTGGAGCTCCTGGAGGCCCTAAAGCGTAATTTGAAGATCTTGGTTTCAAGTATCAAGAAGTACGTATGGTACGCGCTTCATTCTGGTAACTCTCACATAATTTTAACAGCCGTTTGTTGACTTTATACTAATTAGCACGAAAACATCGCTGACTTCATCCTTGACATCGCATCCACCACGAGCAACATATCAATGATTCGGTCTCACATGAAAGAAAGGGCTGTGTCACACTTTAATACGACTACAGCTGCAGGCACTCATGATGAAAAAGTTCCAGTGACGTCAAGGCCACCGCTAAGCTCGCGATCTGTGTCTATTGCTAAAATTAAAACGATAAATTATATTTATGATGAGAAAACAACGTCCCGATCAATCATAGTTGAAATACGCCTGCTTTTCGCACGCACGCAAAAAATATTCTTCTTCACCGGTCATTTCTGGTGCTGCATTTGACCCTCAGTCTGTCAATATCCTAATTTGGCGGATTGATCTTCAATCACGTGACGAACGACTTAGCAGGGTACAAAACCGCATGGGTGGATTTTACTTCATCACATGTTTTGGCTTTGCGAGCATGAGTTCAATGGACTTGCCTATCGGAGAGCGTCCGATCTTCCTTCGAGAGACTATAGACATGTATTATGTAGCGTTCATCTACTTCTTCGCCAAGGCAACGCTGGACACATTGCTCTTGAGAGTACTTCCGGCTTCGTGTTTTGCCAGTATTTTCTACTGGATAATGAGACTTCAAGTCTCGGCGACGCGCTTCTTGTTGTTCACTATCACGTTGGTACTCCATAACGTTGCGGCTGGTGCTATCTGTCTTCTTGTGGGTGTAATTTCAAGACAAGTTGGATCCGCAGATCTTGGTGCAAAAGTTATTGTTCTTGTCATGTTGCTCTTTGGTGGCTTCTTGCTCAACTCACAAACCATGCCAGCGTCAGTAGGTTGGTTAAAACATCTCTCGATCTTTAGCTACGCTTTTGAAATCCTCATGACCAACGATCTAAAGGCCTAATTCTCAAGTTTGACGCCCCCGGATATCCGTCTGTACTCGTTTACGGCGAAGTGTATCTCTAGACTCTTGGCATGGATTATGAAAACCGGTATTATGATGTAGCAGCACTTGCTTTAATTGCAGTCATCTTGCAAGTACTTGCGTTCCTGTTCTTATCGTTGTAAGTGCCAATTCACAGTAGCATGGCTGAAGATGAAGACGATGAGACATCGCCGCTATGGAGAAAAGCTACATGGATGAAGAAGTGGTATGTGTTACGAACGCCATAACGTTTGGTTTAATCTAAAATACTACATGTAATATATACAGGGGGTAGACTAGTAGACACACCGGGGGGGGGGTTCACTCCAAAGTATATTATGTTAAGTTACTTAACTCAAATTTAATAAGGGCTCCCTTCTACCCCCCCTGGTGTGTGTCGAAGGGCGCCCATATATATTTCAATCATATATTTAAAATTTAAATTCTCCCCCCATTTGGGAAATAAGTTAAATTTTCTCCCCCTTTTTGGAGAATTCCGCATTATAATAATACACTTTTGATTTTGATTTAATTGCCACGTGTCTACTGTGGGGCGAAGTACGCCGTGTTTGCGGGTGGAAATTTCTGTGGATTATCTCGTGGTTTGTAGATTACGTTATGGTTTCTCGTCAAGTTACGTAGTGCGTCAAGTGTATTTAACGTGGATAATACAAGTTTTTTGCGTTTTATTGCTGTTGCTATCGTTTTCTCGTGGAAAGGATTGCTCTAGTACTCGCAGAGTGTTAGGAACGCGCGTGTGTTAGTACACAAAGCGACATGAGTGACTCCGAACAGGTTATGAGCCCAAAAGAGGGCCGTAACGGATCAGATGATGAAGTCAAGCCCGCCGACGTGGAGAGGATGCTCGGAACCATAATGGATCGCCTGGATAGGCTGGAAGTTCTGATCAGCACCGAAGGGCAGCAGTAAAACGCCTTGTCCAAGGCCAAGGGAGCCACCAAGATGATTTTGGCCACCCTTGGTGACAGCGGTGAAGATAAGAGGGGGTTTTCTACTTGACTACAGGGCAGAATATGTTTCGAAGGCATCAGCCATGCTGGAAGGGATGCTTTCACTCGAGTTGTAAACCCCAGTGCTGATAGGCCGCATGTGCAAGCGCACAACGCGAAACAGCACCGACAAGCATATGGAATGCATGGGCGAACAGCCGAACCCTTGGAACCTTCTTCAACTCCAGGATGTGATGAGTCGACATCGAGGTGCCAAACAACTCCGTCGATAGGAGCTCTTAGGAGTTATTAGCCTGTTATCCCCGGAGTACCTTTTATCCGTTGAGCGATAATCTATCCACAAATAATTATCGGATCACTATGACCGACTTTCGTCCCTGTTTGATATGTCTATCTTACAGTCAAGCAAGCTGACCAAGGGTTTGGTGTGGCGCGTACGCCCTCACCCAAGCAGAAAATGTTGCAATCAATCCTTTCGAAGGTAAAGAAATTTATAAGGGGCTAGAGTATGGATTTCAAGCCTGGGGGCGCAAGTTTCTGCGCCAGATCAGCCTTGCCGAAGCGGCTTGAGGCTTTGAATGGTCTGAAGATGTGAAGGTTGACCTGCTGGGCCATTATTTCGCGGTCCTAACAGAGTCCTACTACAACCGGCAAGTGGAAGGGTGGTGGTGTGAAACACCAGCTCTTTGGTACCTGATGAATAAAATGTTATCTGTCTTTCATGTAAAAGTGACCCCGGCGCAAGGGATGAAGCTTTTCATGGGAGGGAAAGCGCCCGAGAGGTCGTGGTCTAACCACTTTTTGTACCAGACTGCGATTTCAGACGCAGTCAGGTCAAATTGTGAGTCATTGGTGATCAACAACGTGGTATTTCACGCATCACCGGAGATGAGGCAGATCCTCATCTCCAAGTACGATCACACACGTCGTGACTATCTGCGGCAGGTAGAGGAACTATGTCAGTTCGCACAGGCGGTGGAGTTCAACGACAGGCCGATCAAGAATTCACAAGGTGGAACGATAAATTTGGTGTCAGACAAGGGCAGAAGGTCGCCAACTAAGAGGACATGTTTAGAGTGTGGTGAAGAGGTGCATATTCGAGCGAATTGCCCCAAAAGGCATACAAAAAGAGAAGATTTCGCGTTGGTGATCGGAAGTGCGAGTTGAAGTTTGAAAAAGGACACATGGATCTTGGATATTGGAGCCAGCATGCATTTGACGCATGATTTGAATTGTCTTACGGATGTGGAGACTGTTACGGTTGTATGCTACCAAGCGGATGGTCAGTCAGCAGATACAGATCAACAGGAAGGTATCGTGTACATATACGTGATGTGCGGACAGAAGGAGACCCTCCTCAATATCACAAACGTTTTTTTTTTCGTGGAAAGCCTTACGAGTAATATTTTATCGTATGAAGTACTGGAGAAAAATGGCTGCACATTATCTTATATTGATGGGAAAAGGGCCACGGTGTGCAGAAAGACCGGACGAGGCATGGCGCATGTGAAAATGTGCGATAACGTGCTCATCATCGAAGGAAGAGTTGACAGAGATTTAGAAGTTCAGTGATGGCTATTGTAAATGGAATTTCGAGTGAAGGAAGTGATGGATCGTTAGAAGGAGCTGACGAATCACGATTGGTTGGAAACTCAGTTTAAAGTACGCAGGAAGGTGGAAGAATTAGCGTGAAGCACACAGAAAAAGGGAAGGGCAAAAAGAAATCCCGGTAGACGCGTGAACGACACGTAACGCGGAAGTACGCGGCAAAAAAGCGTGTAAACAGGAATCGAGGTTGAAGACAATGAAAATCCAAGACAAGAAGGTAACTTGATAATGGAAAGTGACCCGAAGAGTTATAAAGAGGCCGTAAGCAGTGTGAATAAGGACAAGTGGTTGGAAGCAATTAAGACGGAAATTGATGCACTTGAAGATAACCAAGTTTGGGAGATGATTCGCAGGCCTGAGGTTGTGAGGCCGTTACATACAAAATGGGTCTTCAAGACGAAGACTGACGCAGATGGAAATATCGAGAGATTTAAGGCGCGAATTAGTGGCGTGTGGTAATCAGCAGAGATATGGAATAAATTACGAGCTGACTTTCGCATCTGTGATGGAAATGTCTATGGTTAAGTTCTTATTTATCCTCGCAAGGAAGCGAAATGTGCGTGCATTACACGGAGATATACCAAACGCTTATGTAAAAGCGTTAGAAGACGAACATGATTTTTTTATATGTGCCAAAGGGAATAAAGATCACGAAAGAGAAGCTGGATGAACTCAAGGTTGAAGATTTCAAGAAGTTGGTATTACGATTTACGGAAAACACTCTACGTATTGAAGCAGGCGTGCAGACTATGGAACCGCCTGCTGCATGGAAAATTAGTACACTAGGCGTATACACAGAGCAGTACAGAGGTCTGTTTGTATTACAAGCGATGTGATGACGAAAAAGTGGTTGTTTGCGACTTACTTGTTACTGGAACCTATGTGACGTGTGTGGAAAAGTTTTTCGTAGTGTTGAAAACGGCTCGGCTCGGCTCGGCTTGGATTCGTCTCGGAGCCATGAAAATGTGGCTCGGATTCAGCTCCAAGCCAAGCCATGTGGCTCGACTCAAGCAAGCCACTTAGCCACGGCTTGAGTATACTTATTATATTGAAAGTTGGTGATATGTATCGTAAGGACATAATAGAGAGATAATGCATGTATTAATGTTTACAGTACAGGAAGATGCAGCAGATGGGCTGCCTTTTTACACACATGCAAAGCTATCTAGAAGTTTCTATGAAATTCTCCACTCCACCCATCACGTCATCCTCCGATTCTCATCAGTTGGGTAGAAACTTTTGAGATGCATCAAAGTGTGAGAAAGACCCATATGCATATATATCATACTCAGAGTCTTCTGAATTTAATCTGTTTTTAACAAAATGGCAAGAATATACTCTTGTATCCTTGATATTCAGAACATATTCATACAAGAGAAAATATTTGGAAAAACCCCTCAAGCCACGGCTTGACCGGCTCGGCTTAGGTACTCGGCTCATCTCGAGCCACGGCTGAACCGGCTTCAGCCGAGCCGTTTTCAACACTAGTTTTTCAAGAATTTGAAAGATTTGGAGATTAAAAATCTCGGTTGCGTTTCGAATTTCATGGGCATGCGTGTCAGTTACAACAAAAACGACGGATATCCACTAGATCAAGAGGTGATGATTTTGGATTTACTTAAAACATATCGCATTGAAAATGCGAACGCTGTTAAGACCACAATTGGTGATGAATACGAAAATGAAGCGCTAAAGGACCAATGTGGTGGAGCGGCTGATCAAAGTTTTTAAGCTTGATCAGGCGTTACTACGGTGCCCGGACTGCCAACTAACGAAGGGGGTCCTCCGGTTGTCTTGTGTGACTGGTTTTGTGTCTTGCTCACCTTGTGTAACCGACGGCTTGGGCGTGGGTCGCTCTTCAGATGACCGGGACGTATACCCGCGAGGTTCCGATGCAAGATTGGGATGAACTCGTAACGAATCGACCGGTGTCTATCAGGCTTGATCAGGCTTGATCAGGCTCAAACATTCGATAATTAGGACCGCTGATCGATAATCAGGGGATGATCAAGGTCAATGATCACTGATCAGGGGTGATCAGGGTCAATAATCGATGATCAAGGGTTGATCGATGATCAGGAGTTATCAGGCTTGATCAGGCTTGATCAGGCGCAAACAGCCGATGATCAGGACCACTGATCGGTCTAGTAGATCCCTCACGAATTGTCGCGAGTTGCGAACAGGTGATCGCACGTCGCAGGTTGCAGATCGTCGATCTTGTGGCGATCAGGGAAGGGGTACTTGATCAGGTAGCGGAAGTCTTCACCACCCGATCTCCGAGCCTCTCAAGCTTCGTACTCTAATAGAATACCCAATATACTATTTATTCTACGCTTAAACTTAAGAGTAGGGTTGATCAGCCCGTAGAACGGGCTGATAGACGCTTTCCACCAAAATCTGCCTAGAGTTCCCGTGGGGCGCTTAGAGCAGCCGAACTCCTAGGGGCCAAATGTGGACCAATGGAGGAAGAGGTTAGAGCGCACTTCTCGATCACTATCCCAAGAAAACCTTTACGAAGGAAGAAGCCGCTGACACA
This sequence comes from Peronosclerospora sorghi, assembly GCA_026184515.1. Lineage (NCBI taxonomy): Eukaryota > Oomycota > Peronosporomycetes > Peronosporales > Peronosporaceae > Peronosclerospora > Peronosclerospora sorghi. The sequence goes on along the minus strand of CM047586.1, from coordinate 5,691,744 downwards.
GCGGGCGGAGTCGAAGTTGAGTTCCCAAGAACTCTACGTCTGCCGGTGGGCCAAGAAATGCACTATGTGCTCCCGCCCGGGACGTAGAGGAGCGTGTAAACGTAGGGGGGGCGCGCTAGTTGCCGTCCCTGTAGGCGATATAATCGATTGGACGCAAAAGGAAAACTTTATTAGCACTTATATCCTAAAAACTACGAATTAACTAATATCAACCAATCAGAACCATGCACTCCGTCGACCAATAGACCTGATTTTTCTGTCGTCCGTCGCTATCCGTTAGGTACCCGTACCTAGTCGTCCCATCTCACGAAGCCCCGTCTATGTCCCGTCCATGTCCACCACAGTTGTACCTATAGTGGTACACACAGTTGTGCCCAGAGTCACACCCCACAATTATGCACCAATTTTATGGTACACTTTACCACAGCCGCCCCTGAACCTCGTCCCAGCCGGACAGCGGTTGGGGCGGGGGTCGACCATGTCGCTGTCATTCATCGATCATGCCACCGTTGATCATGTTGTCCATTCCCATCAATCGTGACATCGTTGACCAGGCGGTCAGTATCCATCAATCTGCCCTTTCTCTAATCGATCTAGTCAAATCGATCAGGCCATTGCCACTCGATGGTCTGACCATCATAATCATGCATTCGTCATCCACCAACCGTGACATAAACGATCAGGCTCTCTTGATCAGGCGTTTCTACATTTCCTCCGACACGTCAAGGATGCGAGCGATCACGAACGATGCCTCCACGATCACGAAAAGCGCATCCGCGATCACTAACGGCGCTCCTGCCCTTGATCGGTCTAGGCCCGATGAGCTGATCGCTGCGGTTAACCAAGCATACACTCTGCAAGAGGCGCTCCACATGCGAAATGAGGAGGTCGTTGTGTTAAACAACTCGCTCTCTGTTCTCGAGGATACCGTCCCGATGCTTCGGGAGCAACTCGCAAGCGCTAAACGTCAAGTTGCTGATCGCGATGATGAAAACAAGCGGCTTCGTGAGAAGCTTACTCCCCAGCGCGATTATGTCCGTTTGAAAGTCAAAGATCTCAATTCCAAGCTAAAGGTTGCTGAGGCGACCATAGCTGACCAACGCGCCCAGATCCGCGATCTGGAGGTCGGTCGTGATCGCGATCGCTATCGATTATCGGCTCAGGAGGAGATCATTGCTGATCACGCGCAGGAGATCTCGCGTCTTGCGGCACTCCCTGATCAAGTGACGATTAGTCAACTCCAACAGCGCTTGGACATGCTACAAGGAGCGTATGATCAATCCGTCTCTAAGAAACAGCGCCTGATCTAGAAGGCGTTCAGGCTCTACTCGAAGGCTGCGAGGCGCAAGAAGGAACGCGATCGCATCCGGGGGGAAAATTAAGCCAATCGCGTGAGAATGGATGAATATGTCGCTATCATAGCAGATATGGAGCGTCGGCTAGAAGGACCGAGCTGGAGGGTCTACGCACCGAGAGTTCCAAGTTAAAGACGGAACTTTCTACATCGCGGCGCCGCTTCCATTACGTCTCTGTAGATCGCGACGCACTGCGCGACCGGTTGCGCCAGATTCGAGATGAACATAAACAATTGCAGGCATTCCACTCGCGTCTCCAATCCGCGTTGGCTGGTGTGTCACTACAAATGGCCGGCATCGTAAGCTCTAATCAAGCTTCAAGCTCCTCTGCAAGGTGATTCGCCAGAAGATTCTATCATTCGACCCACCTCTTCGCCTAAGAGACGTGCTCGACGTTCGCGGTCCACATCTCGGTCCAAGCGGCAACGCCAAATTCCTCTCATTTCAGAGGATAAGTCAGATGATGATCATTCACTCAGTCCTGATCAGCTGGATAACGATCAGGGCGGTTCTTCTGCCCTGATCAACGCACAAATTCCATCCAGTCCCACGATCAGCGAGTTCGGGAGTGAGGGCTCACTTGATCAAGGCTCTTCCAGGTTCCTCTTCCCTCGCACGGGTGATTACAAGTCGTTGATCTTGGGGGCTGATGGTGCAGCAGATGAAGAAATCTTGCCGTGGAATCCGTGTCAACTTAGCGGTTTTGATCTGAGCAACATCTCGGTCAAGTGGTCTTCGACTACTTGACACGCCCCGAGGGATGGTTGTTTCCAGTCGCCACGCGCGACCCTTCGGCTGATCAATGGTGTAGTCACCTGATCACCCAGCCGGAGGTAGAGCTGTTGTACTCGCGACACCCCTGGTATACCTTCGAGATCATGCTGCCACCCGTCTCTTTCCGCTCAGTCGGCTGGTTTGCCGACTTTGAAGCGAAGTACCAGTCGTTCCTAGATCATCACGCGCAGGCGATCTGGGTGTCGACGCATTATCTCCCCATAGATAAAATCCTCCGCGAGCGCGACGACTTCTACCAAGAATATTATCAAAGTCGACGTCAGCGCAGAAGCCGTGTCGGGGCATCATGGAAGAGAGTCGTGGAATTCGTCCTGCAGGGCATGATCGACGGGAAGTGTGATCTTGACATTTTCTCAGACCCGTCGATCTCCCATTGTGCTAGGAATCGTCCTCTGAAGTATGCTCCGGTCGACGATGGGTCATGGTACCCAGGTTTCCATTCGGACCCACCACCTCGGACATTGCCAGACGCACTGTGTGAGCTCGATTCCTATGAGCCTTGTCGAATCCAATATCGCCTTGCTGTTGATATCATCCTGACCGGAACATCCCTCGCCTTTGCCGTAAGTTTTACGGGTATGGTTAGCTGTCTGATCACTTCTTCTTTAATCAATAAACTCTTGATCATGCCATTTCCGACTTTTGATTCGTCACTTTTCATGCATAACATAAATCGGTATTCCATCGGATCATGTGCCGTTGCTCCACCACCATATCCCGCAATATCCATCGTAATTCACCACTTCACGTTAGTCATCATTTCTCCATTAATCGTGAGTTTCGTCAAATTCTTCTCCAATCAAAGGTTCTTCAGTCATAATCTCGTAATCAGTTCGTTGATCATGTGCTAGTTGGACTCTTCGTCCACTTGCATCACGTCGAACCGATGTCTGTTAATCATCTTCCGTTCGAAGTCCTTGATCAGAGCATCGCAGTTCAGATCTGCCTCGTATACCCATGACGGCTCATCATAACCCTTCCAGTAGACTTGATATTTGCGTAACGTTCTGCCATACCTAGTCTCTCGACCAGATCGGACATCGGTGATGCGATCAACTTCAAATTCGTCTGGCTCCAGGGTCCTCTACCAGCTGTCTTCCGGTAGTAAGGCTTCATCGGAATCAAGACGATCCTCTACTCCAGATGATAGCACAGTAGTGGGTCGATCTAGAAATTCCTTGACCGATTTCAACTTGGATAGGTGTACCACGGGGAATATGCGATAGTCGGTACCAGCCGTAACCAATCTTGATGCATGATCATCGATCACCTCATCGACTCTGAAGGGTCCATGCCACATATGCGCCACTTTCTTCGTGAACCCTTCTTTCACCCGATTGAGGTATAACCAGACCCTCTATCCAGCTTCGACCTTGTGCGGTGTCACTTGATAATTGTGCTTTTAAGCCCGATCAGCCACTGCTTGGTGCAACCGAGATCTCACTTGATCACGGGCGTAACGGTAGTCTTTCTGCAGCCTATATCTCCACCGACGAGCATCACGGTCTTTACGCCGAATTCCACCCAGTTGAAATGTTGATTCCAACGACGATCGCGGATCGCACCCATACGCCAAATAAAATGGTGTTTCTCCACGAATGCGATCAGGGTCGAATTTAGCGCGAATACCAGTCTCTCTGCGTACGAGCTCCAATCCTTCTGACCGACATCTGATACATACATCTTGATCGCTCGTGTGATCTTCTTCCCCGTTCTTTCCTCCTTGCCGTTCGCCTGTGGACGGTATGCCATAGTGGAACTCTGTCGTTATCCCACGATCTTGTTGAATGCACGAAATACTTCGGACATAAAACCGGGTTCTCGATCGTGCCTGATCACCTCGCTAGCTCCAAATCGTCGAAATACGCATTCTTAGTATTTTCGGCGACTTTATAAGCTTTGGAAGATAATCACGCTTTCGCGATCACCATACCCGTGAACAGATCAGTCCAGATCATCAATTACGTATGCCCATCAGTTGAGCGAGGTAGAGACGGGATATGATCCATGGCTATCACTTGGAATGGATAAGTAGCTTCAATTTTTCTAGGCGACATATCCTTGATCGTAGGCTAACCCTTCCCCGTCTCATGATCCACGCATTGCCCAACAAATCTTTGTACGCTGCGAAATATACCACGCCAATGAAATTATCGTCTGATACGCTGATATGTGCGCCCTATACCCTGTGTCCTCCTTCCAAACTGACATGATAGTGATGGAGGACATCCGCATGTAGCGTTTCAGGTAAGACCAGATTGATCAAAGAATGTCGATCATCTCGAACGTCTTGGTTACCGCTGGCTTTTTCTTTAACAGTAGATCAACAACCCTTGGTAATCGACATCATAGCTGTCGGCGATTTTCGCGCACTCTTTCACCTCGTCTGCGCTCAATTGTGACACGTTACCCTGAAAGTAACATCGCAAATTAAAAATTCACTTTTCTTCGTCTTGCGCCTTCTTAACACGTTCCGCCCTTATCCCTTCTATGTATACTTTGAGCCACGTTGATGATCGCGTCTGAAGAAGGTTACGTGATCGCGTCGTCACCAGCACTTGCGGGACAGTGGGATCTTCATTCCAAGTAATCACTTCTGACAATCTATTGAGATCGACCAATTATTCCAGCTGTTTTTCGTCATCAATCACACATCCTGCTCCATTCTTCATGGCCGTAGTGGTGATGTGATCGGCACTCTTGTTCCACTCCCTTTTAACGTGTAGCATATCGTGATCGGGCCACTCGCGAAGGAGTTTTAACGCACGCTGTTGCAGTACTTGCAATCGCGGAGCCTTACACTCTATTTCTCGACGCATTTGACTGATCACCAGATTCGAGTCTCCACACACGATCACCCTTCCTTTGGGATATCGCGACAGTAGATCCAAACTTAGGAGCAGTCCATGATATTCTGCTTCATTCACCGTGATGTCAGGTGCATGATCAGCAACTGCGATCATGACCTTCCACTCCGGCAATTTCCACACGATAGCACCAAACGCACCAAAACATCGCTTAACACTTGCAGATCCATCGAAACCGGTCACGTATAGATCTTCGCCTTTCTCAACCGTGGTAGGTGGTACTTCAATCAACTGCCGAGGTTGCTTTTTCGGTGCGATCGCGATCAGGGCTTCATCAATTTCGGTGCGAGGGGTGATACTTGCGGCTAACGACCCTAGTACCTCCTCTTCTCCATGCACAAATTTCCTGATCTCCAAGTCCCATTGTGACAAGATCGCAGCTCATCTACCCAATCTTCCGTCTAGCAGGTTGGATGTTAATAACCATTTCATCGTGGATCGACGTGACAGGACAGTGATCGCCTTTCCGATCAACATCGTGAAATAAACATCCAAAATTCGCAGAAGATCCAGAACTTCCTTTTCGACGGGGCTTTAATTCAGCTCTCCGCTCTTCAGTGTCCGGCTAGCGAATGCACCGGGGCAATACACTTGATCATGTTCTTGTACCAACGCGGCAGACACTGCCCACTTGCTAGCATAAACTACGATCACCGGCGTTTTGGCTTGATCGAAATGGCGTAGGGTTGAGGATGACGCAATCTTCGCTTTCAGAATACTGAATGCCACTTTCGCCCTGATAAATCGATCGTCTTTGTGAACCGGACTCTCATTGATCAAGGATCGACTCCCTAATTCTTGATAATCTATTTCTCGTAACTCATAGATTACAGCAGCATAGATCGCGAAGTCTTCAATAAATCGACGGTAGTAAATTAGACTTCCCAAAAACGATTGCATAGCACGCAAAGTGCCAGGAAAGGGAAAACCGATCAGATCATCCAAATTCTTCGGATTTGTTTCCAAACCGCGGCTAGAGACGTGATGTACTAAGTAAGGAACTTCGCTTCGCCCCCAGTACGACTTAGCCACACTGATCGACAAATTCCACTGATCGCAATTTTCCAATATGTTGCGCACTTATACACACAAGGCTGTCCATGTAGGTGCAGGGATCAATATATCATCGATATACGATCTTCGTTGCAGCACAGACGGACCTTGTGCTTGGTAGGGCTCTGTAACAGAGTTACATTCTGGTTACATTTAGTTATGTTGTGTACGTAAGTACACTACGGTAGGGGTCAGTATTGACCGGTCCGAAAGGTTTGTACCTATTGGTTATTTTAACCAATCATGGCAGGAGCCCTTGGTGGAGGCGTGGCAGCCAGCCACGTGTTATTACACAGGTGGTGTACACTACATTTTGGCTAGGTACGAATTTAGTAAGTTCTACTCAGTATTACATATAGTTTACATTAGTTTAAATTAATTTAGGATAATTACATATTAAATATACATTCAGTTTACATTCCACTCAAAAGACTGCAGGACGCACGACCTCGACCGGTCGCGCGCGCAGTGATTGTTGTAGCGTAAGGGAAGTCTTTCCCTTAGCTACCCCCTTAGTAAAGGAGCCTTGTGCCAAGGCGTTAGCTTGTGCTAACTTGTAAACCTAAGTGGGATCTTGGCCCCGAGTAAGAGAGTACTCTCTTACTAAGCCCTTTTATAAGGGCGTACCGGCTAAGTAGCGGCACATCGACGATTTAGGAAAGTCTTCCTCTGTGCGCTAGCCGCACCGTGCGTGTACGCACCGGCTACATCTGGTAGCACTTAAAGTCAATCCAACACCTGTGTTGGTAGGGTACGGCATCCTCTTCAAAGGGTGAATCAGGACGATTAGGATAGGTTAACCCTCGTCCAGCAGGAAGCCTTTAACAGGATGTTATCCTTACTGGGTGACAAAGGCATGCAGCCCTAGTGGAGTAGGGCCTTGAGGCCGTAAAGGCGAGGGTCAATGCCCTCATCGCCCATGAGGCAAGTTGTCGTGGAAGTCATTCCACATCCACGGGGTGTTCCCTCCGTTGGCCTTTAAGATAAAGGAATTCACCGGTGAAAAAGGTGATAACCTTTATGTGTGGCTTCGAGAGGTCGAAACGACCTTCGACACAGCGAATGTGATCGCGGATCACTTGCAAGTGGGACTTGCACTGACCCATCTCACGGGTAAAGCCCGTGCATGGGCGTTCACGTGTTTGGAGTCAGTCACGGACGTGTTCCTAACCTGGGAAGTCCTTAAGAAGAAGCTTATGGACATGTACGCCACGCCTGATCTGGTTTTCCAAAATCAGCTGGCGTTTATGAGGTGGCATCAGGGCACTAGGGACTTGGAAACATATATCCAAGAACTGAAGACACTGCTGGAAGGGATGTACGCGAAAGCGTACTCGGACTATGTGTCCATTCCCGTGTTCATGGGAGGCCTGAGAGAAGGTCCAGCACGTTCGGAGCTATTCCGAAGCCGACCCCAATCCCTGGTGGAGGCGTTTAAGATGGCGTTTAACGCCGAGAGGAACTTTCGTTCCTCTAAGGTGGGTCCCGAACCCATGGACCTAATTCAGGTGGAGGCGGAGGAGAAACCATCCGCTAAGAGTCACGCTGACTCTATCTCGCTGGGGTCTGAAGCGGAGCTCCAGGCAATGCTGCAGCGCCAGAGGCCGCTGAGATGCTTCCTGTGTGGATGTGCGGACCATCTGCGGAACAGATGTCCGCGGAACCCCCAGCGAGATATTCGCTTTAAGGGGCCGAGGGTAAGGAAGAAGCCCTCGCCCAAGCCGTCGGGAAACGAAGGCTCGCAGTATGTGCGGGGCGCCCTACAGGGGGATCCCTCAGTGCTGTTAAGCCCCAAGATAGGGGACGACAGCACAAAGAACGGTGCTTTCTAGCACCGAGTTGGTATACCAGCAGGTTTGCTGGTTGTCCTTGCGGACGTGAAAGGCTTTGATAATCCTTGGAGAGTTTTGATAGACTCTGGAGCGTCTGACATAATTGTCAGACGAGCTTCTGTTGTGAGGAGTCGGCTGTATGCCGAGGCCCAAGAGGCATGTTCTCGTGACGTTGTCACGGTCCGTCTTGCGACGGGCGTACAGGTTTCTGTACCCAAGGTCTCGATTGACCTTAAGCTGAAGTTTGCAGACTTCGACAGCTTAGAACGTTGCCTAGTCCTGGATTTGGACTCGAGGTATGACCTCATTCTGGGCATGAAGTGGCCGGAACGCCACGAGCCATGGATAGACTGGAAGGCTAAGTCCATTGGCTCAACGCAACCGCGATCGGGTGAAGCATTGGCAAGTCATGAACCCACCTTTGCTCGATCGCAAAAGCGATTCTGGCGTGAGATGCCAGAGATTGGGATGTCTGAAATGATCAGTCCCAATGAGCTCAAGGAAGCGTTCCTTGAAGAGGGGGATTCGGCGGTTAATCCCCACGCCATGAACGGCGAGACTGGTGAGTCGCCAGTGGTAGAGGTGGATTCCTCTGAGGTTAAGCGCTAGGCGCTTCCTAGAGAAGAGACCCGAAGTTTGTCTCTTCTGCAGGTCGTGGTTACCGACCACGCCGTGTTAGGCGAACAAGTTGAGACTCCAGTGGTAGGGGTATAGAGACCCCTGTAGTTAAGTGCGAGGCGCTTCCAAGCGAAGAGACCCGAAGTTCGTCTCTTTCGCACCTCGGAAATGATTCCGACCATGCCTTATTAGGTGAGACCGGCGAGTCACCGGTGGTAGAGGTATAGACCTCTGTGGATAGGCGCGATACGCTTCCAATAGATGGGGCAACTCACTCCCCCATCTGGGTCCCGGGATGAGTCCCGAGGCTAGTAGTCAGCAGTCCTATCGGATGCTCAATAGCGTGACAGGTGTTGTCACAGAATGAGTGAGCCTGGAACGGTTGCCTGGGGTTAGCGAACTGTTGTCGTTGGAGAAGATGTCCTTTAACGAGTTTGAGACTGCTGTGAAAGCAGGTGAAATCGACGAGGTTGTCGTATTGCGTCCGGAAGAGGAGTTGAACTCCTAATCCACGATGGACGAGTCAGTTTTGGTGCAAACCAAACAGGCATTGAATGCCCGGAGCGGTCTCAAGATCCTCGCGTATCCTGAGGAACCTTACCATTCCTTACTAAAGGAACTTGGAGATGTCATTAGTGACAACCCGCCGATGGGGTTACCACCGGATCGAGGAGTCCGACATGAAATTGATTTGGTTCCTGGAACCAAATACTGCGTCACTAGGCAGTGGCCTCTCCCCAAGGAGCAATGCGACGTCATCGACGCATTCTTCAAGGGGAAAGAAGAGGCAGGGATGGTACGGGAGAGCAAGTCTCCCCATTCATCTCCCACTTTTTGTGTTCGTAAACCGAACGGAAAGTGGCGCATTGTGCATGTGTACAACAAGCTGAATGCATCTACTGTACCCATGCAGACTCCGATTCCTCGGAAGGATGTCCTCCAGAACAATATGGCGAGCTGTACTGTGTACAGTGACTTAGATATGGTAGACGGGTATTATCAGGTGCTCATGCGAGCATCAAATATTCCGCTTACAGCGGTTAGCACCTAGGGGCATGCTGTGGGAGTGGCTTGTTATGCCACAGGGGCTTTCAAATGCACCAGCGACTTTAAATCGCTTGGTGACTCAACTCTTCCGCCCTCATAGAAAGTACGCTCAGACTTACTTCGACGATATATTCGTTCATAGTCGCGCGGAAGGCGACTCGTCTGATGTTCAGACGCACCTGATACACCTTCGAGCAGTGCTCGAATGTATGCGGGAGCATAAGTTATATGCGAACGCATCCAAATGTATCTTTGGTGCTGAGGAAATTCCTTTCCTCGGATGCTGCATCGGTAAGGATGGAATGCGGGCGGATCCCGCGAAGGTGAAAGCCATTGTGGAGTGGCCTTCGCCTGTAAATCTTAGAGATTTACGGAAGTGGCTTGGATTAGCCAATTATTTCCACAAGTACCGCAAGAACTACGCTGAGATGGCGAAGCCATTAACTGACCTTCTTAAGAAGGACGTGGATTGGTGTTGGGAAACCAAACACCAAACCGCCTTCGAAGCGGTTTAGAGAAGCTTGTTAAAAGCCCCTGTTCTTGCTCTCCCAGATTCTGGGAAATCATTTAGTGTCGTATGCGACGCCTCCGATTTCGCAATCGGATGTGCTTTGTTACAAGCAGATGATGCAGGACGGGAACGCGTGATCGCGTTTGAGTCGAGGCATCTTAAAGCTGTGGAACGGAATTATACCGTTCATGATAAGGAGCTACTTGCTATGAAGTATGCCCTTGTTAAATTTAGGGTTCACCTACTCGGCTCAAAGCCTTTCGTGGTTTATACTGACCACGCGTCCTTACGGACAGCGACGAAGTCGCCTCATCTCTCCCAACGGATGGCCCGTTGGCTCTCCTTCTTTGCGGAGTATAACTTTGAGGTTAAGTATAAACCTGGCAAGCAGAACGTTCTTGCAGACGCCTTGTAGCGTCGTCCCGACTATGAGCTCGCTCACGCGACATTCGTCACCTCATCTGTGGTAGATCTCACACGCCAGGCGTATGAGAAAGACCCACAATGTACGGTGCTTATTAGCGCGTTGGGTGGAAAGGGACTTGGCTCGTCTGAGCCTACCCTGTCAAGTCAAGCTAAGGCTCGGTTACACCGTTACAGGTACTGTGACGGTTTGCTATACTATAGCACGAGGGCGGAGGACACTCCGCGGGTGGTTGTTCCTCATGATGAGGAACTGAAGTATAAAGTCCTCCTTGAGGCACATGACGCCCCTACCGGGGGTCACTTAGGTCGGGATAAGACCTACAGCGCTTTAAGCGATTTGTATTGGTGGCCCAAGATGTATAAGTGGGTAGGTGCGTATATACGCACCTGTGAGACGTGTCAGAGGGTTACACCCTCTGAAAATTCAGCTCCGCCTTTGGATTATCCGTTCCGACGGAATGTTGGAAATCCATTAGTATGGATTTTATCTTCGGTTTTCCGAAGGATAAGGCCGGAAACACCGGCATATTGGTCTTTGTAGACCGTTTGAGCAAGATGGCTCACCTGGCGGCGGTGCCAGAGTCCATTGATGGACAAGGAACAGCGAAAGTGTTCCTAGACCGTGTCTTTCGACAGCACGGTCTACCCGATTCCGTTGTGTCGGATCGGGATCCCCGTTTTACGGGACATTTTTGGGGGGGGGCGTTGTTTAAGGTGCTGGGCACCAAGCTCCTCATGTCCACTGCGGATCATCCGCAGACGGACGGTAAAACGGAACGCGTTAACCACGTTGCTGAGGATATTCTCCGGAGTTTTATGTCCGGATTCTCCAAAGAGTTGGAGTGAGATGCTTCCGATGGCCGAATTTGCTATAAACAATTCGGTCCATGCATCTACGGGGCTTACTCCGTTTTACGTGAACGGATTAGTGAATCCGATGGTGCCGTTGACGCCACGTGTGTGTGGTCCAGGGCTTGAGGGGGGGGGAGGATTCACTGATGTCAGGCCTGTATCTGTGCGAAAGCACATCGATAAGTTTTTATCGACGCTCCTTAGTGTCTTACGACACGTCTGCGATGCCATGGAGGATAGTCAAGACAAGCAGAAGGAGCAGGCTGACCACAAGGGTCGGCGTAACAAAAGGGAGTACAAAGTAGGAGAAAGTGTTTTATTAAACGCTAAAAATCTTCCTATACATGCAGTTTCGAATGTGTTACGAAACAAACTGCGCCCCCGGTTTGTGGGGCCTTTCAAGGTGCTAGCCCGAAAGTGCTTGGCGTACACCTTAGATATTCCGAAGGCGATGCATACGCATCCAACCTTCTATGTAGGTATGCTTAAGCTATACCAGAACCCGGAGGCGGGTCCCCTCTTGGAGGGGTTTAAAAGGCAGGTAGCCATAAGAGCCGTAGACACGGCAGGGCGGAGGAAGTCCGACAGGGCAGAAATACGATCCTGAATCTCCGCAACGAGAGACTCGAGGGAGGCAAGCCACCCCTCGATGCGTTCATTCGCTCTCCCCTCGTCGCGGAGTCCCTCATGGACATCATGGATACGACGGCTGTGTCGATAACAGCGCGACCTCCTCCTCCAGTTCTCGATACGGAGGGTACTCCACATTACCATGTGGAACATCTGATGGCGTGACACCAGCATCGGGGTGAGACCCAGTACCTGGTAAAGTGGAAAGTTTATCCACATTCACAGAGTTCGTGGGAGTCCGAAACTCCCCCGCGGCAAAATTACCGTGACGTCGTTGACGCTTTCGAGGGGAGAATCCCGCTGACAGTCAACGACCAAAGGGGCGGAAGAAGCCCCTTCACTCCCAGTAGCTGGGAGTTTGCCGTAGGCAGATGCAGAGTGTGCATTAATCTCCGGTACTACACCGGGGGCAGGTAATTGCCGCAGCGCTTTTGCTTGGACATACGCCAAGACCAACGGCCTCTCTACCCGAACGTCGGGTTCGGAAGAGCTGTTGTACAGCTCATCAAAGTTGGGGAGGCGCTTCTACCCTTCCGCCCAAGCGCGGAATGCCTGTTCTGCCTCCTCGACGCTTTCGTCCCATAGGAGAACGTAGGAAACCTCGGGAGGATCTCTACGACGGCATCGCGTGCCTGTTTCACGAGGCGCGCTCGGTAGGACTTGACAGTGAACTGCTTAGGCGTTAGCAGTTTGGCCCGGAGTTGTTTCCGGCGCGCGATTTCACGCGACAGCACGTCCGCAGGGAAACGGATGTAGAAGGCTAAACCCTCTTCACCTCGTTTTTAGCCTTCTCTTGAGGGTCACGAGGACCCTTCCGTGCCGGTACGGCATATCGCTCTTCATGAACCGTGTATGGTTCATTGGTGATGGTCGCCTTCGGCGACCCGGATGTTGGTAGAGGTGGCACACGAGTTAGTGCGTTTTCCCCACGAGTGTGGAATGGATTGGATGACCGAAAACGCCGTTCGGCGCTGTCGGAGTGGTCAGCCTTTGGGGAATATCCCCAAGGGCACCCACCTCCAAGTTATCAGAATAGTCTGCATCCTCAGCACCACTAATGGTGCTCATGGTTAGCCAGAGGTTCTGGCAGTTGGAGTTCTCCAACTAAAATTGGTTTTTGCGTAAGAAATAGTCTTGATGGGGGACGATGTAACAGGGTTACATTCTGGTTACATTTAGTTATGTTGTGTACGTAAGTACACTACGGTCGGGGTCAGTATTGACCGGTCCGAAAGGTTTGTACCTATTGGTTATTTTAACCAATCATGGCAGGAGCCCTTGGTGGAGGCGTGGCAGCCAGCCACGTGTTATTACACAGGTGGTGTACACTACATTTTGGCTAGGTACGAATTTAGTAAGTTCTACTCAGTATTACATATAGTTTACATTAGTTTAAATTAATTTAGGATAATTACATATTAAATATACATTCAGTTTACATTCCACTCAAAAGACTGCAGGACGCACGACCTCGACCGGTCGCGCGCGCAGTGAGTTTTGCAGCATAAGAGAAGTCCTTCCATTAGCTACCCCCTTAGTAAGGGAGCCTTGTGCCAAGGCGTTATCTTGTGCTAACTTGTAAACCTAAGTGAAATCTTGGCCCCGAGTAAGAGAGTACTCTCTTACTAAGCCCTTTTATAAGGGAGTATCGGCTAAGTAGCGGCACATCGCCGCTTTAAGAAAGTCTTCCTCTGTGCGCTAGCCGCACCGTGCGTGTACGCACCTCCCCCTCAGTAAATACATCAGTTTACTCAACACCACCGTCCTTAACCTTGAGATACTCATACAGTGCATTATCGATCAACCGCTGGTAGATCTGCGGAGCATTCTTTAGGCCAAAGGTCATCCGATTCCATTAAAAAAATCCAAAAGGGGTAACAAAAGCCGAAATCTGACGTGCTCGATTGGTCATAGACACGACCCAAAAACCACTTGCCATATCCAAAGATCAAAAACACAACGCCTTATCCAAATCTTCGAGTAAATCAGAGATCAGAGGCATATGGTACACCATCAAACCCGAGAGTTGATTCACCGCGCAATAGTCGATACATTATCTAATATTAACCCCATTCTTCTTCGCAATGATCACTATGGGTGATTCCCAGGGTAATGTAGATGGCTGGATGATCTTCGTGGCCAATAAACCCTTGATCAAGGCTGATAACTTCTAGCGAAATTGTGGAGAAACCTTCCGACACTTTTGAGCGATCGGGCGCGCATTGCCTACGTCAATATCACAAACAACTCCTCGTGCAGAAGAGTGCAGCGCGTTTCCTTTCCCGATCAACAGAAGTTTCTTCGCCCAAATTATATCACGAAGTTGGTCAATTTCTTATGCTGTCTTGATCAATGGATCACCGACTTGCAAATCATCCTTTGTCACTTCTTCGGTACTTTCAGACACTTCAGGCAACGTGGCAAGCTGTTTCTCCAGATCTTCCACGAACAAATCTCCGCCTTCGTGGTAGCACACTTGGTCATCATTAGGGATCACACCGCATTCACCGTGATCAGATGAGACGGGATGCTCACACATATCCTGATCAGGCTCATCTATTGCAACGGGTAGTTCAACTTCATGACCACGGGTCGGACCTTTCACACTCGGCACCTGATCGCACTTCTCTTGCACTTCTTGCGCCTTCTGCAATCCTCCGGTTACTAATGCCACAGATGCCGTGATCGAGTCCGTAGGTCGTACCAAAATTCCTTGAGGAATAGGATACTCATTTTTCTTGACCAAAGGACCTTGATCGACACTTTCCTGATCGTCATGCACAGAATCGGTAGAAGCTTGATACGCGAGATTCTTCCACTCCTTGTTACGTTTAGATCCCACCTAAACAAACCCAGGGCGACGGGGCACGTCATCCTTATTCATCCAGTTGCCTAAAATCGTATCGTCGTGTAGAGTGATCGGATGATCAGCAACGTTCGTAATACTCCGATACCATAAATTACCCACGCCCCTAGTCACAGTGGGGACCCAATCTTTCCTCGAGTAATCCATAACTTCCGAGATCGCTGATCACGAATCCGAACCTCAGCAGATCGACCTACTCGGATCTGCTCGGACTGATCAAGTTTCATATAGTTTCTGGATTTGACCAGGTGGGAGCACGGTTGAGTATCTCATCGCCCATGCCCTGGCTCTTCAGCCTAGACACCGATCTGGGGGGGGTCCTCAACTAAATTTGATTTTTTGCACTCGACCCGTACAAATGTCAATTGGAAGTCCAATGGGATGATCACTACATCAGCAAACTTAGTGCACCGTGAGCGATATCCAATCTGACACCAGCTGGGATCATAAAATCCATACCCAATATAACATCTTGACCAACGGTCTTTCCCACCCATGCATGGAAATAATATACCAAAGAACCCGATAACTTCACTTTAATATTAGTGCGCCCTTCTGTAAGGTATGTACTTTCTCCGATACCAACACATTCTTGTATTTGGCTCGTGTCAATCTGACAACCAAGCTTACGAGCAAAGGTTGAGTAGATGATCGACACATCGGCACCGGAATCGAATAGCAACGTGGCAAGCTCGTTATTGATTTTTCCAATCGCCTTGGATTGTTTAAACCATTTTTTGGGCGAGTGGTACTTCCAATATACACGTGATTCACCCGGAAGCAACTCAACCTCCATGATCACCGGGGACCGAGAAAACGCATCAATACGGAAATTAGCCAAACGTGGTAAATCAGGCTGATCACATTTTTTGTTTATCTCTTTCTTCTGCTCGATCATCCTTCTTCTTAAACACATACATACGCAAAAATACACAGACCAGAACGCTCGTCTCGTACCAGATTCCAACCTGGCGAGCGTCCTAGCTTAACATATATTCATCTTCCTTGGGCAACATTCCGTCATGCTTCGTAGGGTTGTACCACTGGCGAATGTGATTGTAGAATTCCTCCATAGGTCACTTGCCAGCGTCATGAACTTCTCCGCACGCACGGCAGGCGTACAAGCAGTGATCAGTGGGGTGGCCTTTCTTGCCACACTTCAGACAGGTCAGGAGTTTCCAACAACGTAAATTTTCGTGCTTGATCGATCCACAATGAGTACACTTCTTCGTCTCCCCTTGATCAAATGCACTTGATTCACTTCGTTTACCAGATCGAGGCTCACTAAGATGATCGTGCGTCACTGGTTGATCGCGCATAGCAGCAATCATGTAACGACGCTGATCGCCGTCACTTCCACTGTCTTCGGAGCTCGATTCTTCACTTCCAGAGATCATCTTGATCGCGCGCACTGCTTTAGGCTTTCGCGCTGGGGCAGGTGATTGATCATCGCCAAATTTCGGACGGACTCGACAAGCGCCTACCGCCGCCGTTGGCTGGAACGACTTAGTGCGTGCATAAACTCGCAGCGTCTCTCCCAAATCCGTAACATTATCCAACCGCAGAAGTGCCAGTTGATCCGCGAATTCGCGATTGGTCAGCGTGGCAACAAATGTTGTACATGTTCGCGCAAGATCGTACACGATCCGTCCTTGATCGGCAACTTGGCTCGAATTCCTGCCACATTCAATCGGTGAAGGTATTCAATGGGAGTCTCATCATATCGCTGCTTCGTGTAGTAATATTGGCGAGATGCCGATTGGTCACTTCCACAGTACTGCTCTTCAAACTCATCAACGAGACATTTCCAACTTGCACGAGTAGATCTTCCCAGCTGGCGATGCCAATTTCGCGCCGGCCCTTTTAGCAGATCACCCATGATCAAGCACTTATCATAATCAGAGGCTTGATAACGCATAAATGCTCACTTGAGACGACTAATCCAGTCCCGCGCTTTATCTTAATCCATTTCTTTCCTTGAAAATTCTTTTAGATCACTAATCGCAGACATTCGAATCCTGGGAATCGGCTGTTGGTCAGGCATTCCAGTGCACGCGGACGAAACCGTGGCTTGTCGAGGCATAGTTATCGGCTCGTATGTATCGATATGATTACGCCGGGATTGTTGATCATGGAACGAATATACCGATTCCATTTCGACATCCTTAACCGTCGCCGATCTTCCTGGATTTGACCGATGATCACGTAGCGAATACACGGACTCCATACCAACATATTTGACCGTCGCAGCTCTTCTTGGACTTGGATGGTGGCTTTTCGGACGTACCACTTCAGGTGTCGCCTTTCCCCTTTCTTCAGCCAAACACCGCCACATACTCTTATCGAAAAAATGTTTGCAGCCGTGGGTCTTGCGATGATTGATCATCTTCTGCCATGAACGATTGAGGTTCCTTCTTGACAACTGAGAACTTGGCTTCATCCTTCTGGCAGATTATCATTCTGGTAACCTTGGGCTCTATACTTCCGGCACTGCTCGACTCCACTCAGACGCAACGCCTTCGGAAGGAGAATATTCGTAAGCGGATGATCCCGTGTGTTCTGCTGCGTTGATCGACGGACTCGCTTCAATCTTCAGCGGAGAGTGCGGGGGTTCCACCTTAGTAGATCGACCCACTACAGGCACCACCAGATCAAACAGCCGGTGGGTAGCGGTCGCAACGTCTTCAGGGTCCTGGTCGAACACTTCTTCGTCATCGTAGGCGCTTGTCGTCAGACCAACTTGCTTGATCAGGCGTATTAGCTCTAAGACCAGCTGAAGCTGGTCCTTCCCGTCCGTCTCTGGTTGATCAACTGTTCCGTTCAGCTTTCCGCTGATCATGACCCCGAGTAGACTCATGATTGAATCCACCAATAAGAACTCTTCCGGTTCCTTCCTATAAAACGTCCTCACCAGATCCTATTCTGATGGTGGCATACTTGATCGACTTCCGTCTCTCTCCGAAACAGTCGCCTTCAACAACGCCTTCGGTTGGTCGGTCCTGTAATATGTCACCACTGGCTTCCAATCCGGATCATTATACACACATGCAATTGGCGGATCATAACTTGCGTTATGATCCGCAGGGGCTCCCAAAGGAGAATTAGGAGGTGATTGAGGATTTTCCTCCTTTATCTCATCAGGATACCTCCCCAGGTCCTGATGATCAGCATTTCCTTTCTTCTTCATACATGACGACGGCGAAATGCCTTCCATTTCTACAACCAACTCCTATTTTTCCACTTCGATCTTCAATTCTGCTTCCACTTCCGTTTTCACGTCCATTTAGCGCCATCTTGATTATAACCGCGATGATATCCCGCGCCGCCCAAAGATCCGGGCACGCGCACCATTGTGGTGGAGCGGCTGATCAAAGTTTTTGAAGCTTGATCAGGCGTTACCACGGCCCCCGGACTGACGACTAACGAAGGGGAACCTCCGGTTGTCTTGTGTGACTGGTCTTGTGTCTTTCCCACCTTGCGTACCCGACGGCTTGGGCGTGGGTCGCTCTTCAGATGACCGGGACGTAGACCCGCGAGGTTCCGATGCAAGATTGGGATGAACTCGTAACGAATCGACCGGTGTCTATCAGGCTTGATCAGGCTTGATCAGGCTCAAACATTCGATAATTAGGACCGCTGATCGATAATCAGGGGATGATCAAGGTCAATGATCACTGATCAGGGGTGATCAGGGTCAATAATCGATGATCAAGGGTTTATCGATGATCAGGAGTGATCAGGCTTGATCAGGCTTGATCAGGCGCAAACAGCCGATGATCAAGACCGCTGATCGGTCTAGTAGATCCCTCACGAATTGGCGCGAGTTGCAAACAGGTGATCGCATGTCGCAGGTTGCAGATCGTCGATCTTGTGGCGATCAGGGAAGGGGTACTTGATCAGGTAGCGGAAGTCTTCACCACCCGATCTCCGAGCCTCTCAAGCTTCGTACGCTAATATAATGCCCAATATACTATGTATTCTACGCTTAAACTTAAGAGTAGGGTTGATCAGCCCGTAGAACTGGCTGATCGACGGTTTCCACCAAAATCTGCCTAGAGTTCCTGTGGGGCGCTTAGAGAAGCCGAACTCCTAGGGGACAAATGTGGACCAATGGAGGAAGAGGTTAGAGCGCACTTCTCGATCACTATCCCAAGAAAACCTTTACAAACGAAGAAGCCGCTGACACAGCGGGCGGAGTCGAAGTTGAGTTCCCAAGAACTCTACGTCTGCCGGTGGGCCAAGAAATGCACTATGTGCTCCCGCCCGGGACGTAGAGGTGCTTGTAAACGTAGGGGGGCGCTAGTTGCCGTCCCTGTAGGCGATATAATCGATTGGATGCAAAAGGAAAACTTTATTAGCACTTATATCCTAAAAACTACGAATTAACTAATATCAACCAATCAGAACCATGCACTCCGTCGACCAATAGACCTGATTTTTCTGTCGTCCGTCGCTATCCTTTAGGTACCCGTACCTAGTCGTCCCATCTCACGAATCCCCGTCTATATCCCGTCCATGTCCACCACAGTTGTATCTATAGTGGTACACACAGTTGTGCACACAGTTACACACACAGTTGTGCCCACAGTCACACCCACAATTATGCACCAATTTTACGGTACGCTTTACCACACCAATAATTGTTGAACACAAACATTTGCGACGATGAACCGTCGGTAAAGAAATTTCAATCCTTGACTGGAAGTTTGCTATGGATTGCGCGTTGTTGCAAGCCGGACATTGCTTTCGCAGTCCACAAGGCCACGCGCAGGGAGCATGCGCCTACGAAATTCGATGGGCGACTGCCAAACGGATCCTGCGGTTTCTGAAAGGAACTAGCGGTTTGAAATTTCGAATGGAAGTGAATCACGAATGAAAGACCAAAGGAAGCAATGAAGTGGAAATTTGGGGGTATTCTGATGCAGATTTTGGAGAATCGAAAGATGATCGGAAGTCAACAAGCGGTGGAATTGTGATGATGGATGGGAACCTTGTGCATTGGATTAGTAAACGACAGCCGTGTGTGTCGCTGTCGAAAATCGAAGCAGAGCTTTACGCTGCATCGGTCTTGGAATGCGAGTTAATTGGGTTCATGGAGATGACCAAGGAAGTTGGAATTGGTGTAAAAGTTCCGATGGTGTAACGTTGCGATAACAAGCGGCGATAAAGGTGATAGGTGGAGACGGAAAGAGTTCAAGAGCGAAGCACATTGACATACATGAGAAATTTTTAATTTCTAAGGCTCAAGATGGTTTAATTACTCCTGTTTACGAGCCTACGACACGATGTTAGCTGATATTTTTACGAAAGGATTGGGTGCGGAGAAGCCGAGACGTATGCAGCAGATACTTGGATTGACGGCGATCAAGATAGACTAGGCGGTTTACAGCGGAAAGTTGAGAATGAGTATTGGAAGGGCGCGCAATTACTGCGCCACCTCGCGTCGCGTGAGTTATTTTTCGCTTGGCGACTTTTCGATGAAAACCTTGTTGAAAAACTGATCGGTACCGGTGGTACTTAATTGGTACGGTATTTGACCGGTAGCGAGATGGCCGTAGAGGGCACTTTTCATTGGACGAAATCGCAATGATTTGAAGTCGTTTTTATATGCATGGAATTATAATTAAAGCTTAGGAATAAATCTTTAAATAATAATAATATACACTTTTTAATTTTGATTTAATTCTGCCACGTGTCTACTGTGGAGCGAAGTACTCCGTGTTTGCGGGTGGAAGTTTTTGTGGATTATCTCGTGGTTTGTGGATTGCGTTACGGTTTCTCGTCAAGTTACGTAGTGCATCAAGTGTATTTAACGTGTATAATACAGGTTTTTTGCGGTGTTACGCTTTATTCTGTTGCTATCGTTTTCTCGTGGAAAGTGTTGCGCTAGAACTCGCAGAGTGTTAGAAACGCACGTCCGAGTGGGTAATCGGGCACGCGTCGGTGTGGGTGCGCTAGCTAGACGTAGGAGGAAGACAGATCCAGCCCTAGCGATGCACATGCATATCTTTCATTTAAATCTGCTGCTAATCAAACTCACTCTTCAATCTAAAGCCTGCCCAACAGGTTATGAGCTCAAGCTCTCGCCTGGAGAAGACCTCGCAACCGTATAAGACCTACGCAAGACGACCCCGCAACCATGAAGAAGCCGCAGTACCTCCTGGGAGGCGACAACCACTTCCACTGGAGCTTCAACATGCGCATGACCCTGTACCGAAAGGGTCGTGGGACTAACATCGAAGAAGTCAAGGAGGAAGGCGCGATGGACCCGCAGTGGAAGACTGAAGACATGAAGGCGTTGGCGATCATCGTTAAGGAGTCGATATCGAGCACAAAACCAAGATCCTTTGTCCAGTACGGCGAAGAAGGCGTGGTATACCCTCAGTGAGTACCATCACCGTAAGAATCTTCAGAACCGCGTCATCGTGACAAGAGGTCTGCAGACGAGTTCAAGATGGAAAGCGGTGCGACCATGGCTGCTCACATCGACAAGTTTGACGAACTTGTAGTGACGCTGGAGTCGGTGGGAGAGCCGATCGACGAGCCTCGGCAGATGGTGATACTGCTGGGGAGCCTGCCTGTCGAGTACGATATGATCGTCTCAATCGTGGAGAACATGGACAAGATTGCGATGATCGAGGTCAAGGCGAAGCTTCTCAAGGCCTACTCTAAGATCAGTGACAAGTAGAAGAAAGAGACTTCTTTCAAGGCGCAATACACTATCAAGAAGAAGTGTGGCAAAGTGTACCGTAAAATTGGTACAATTGGGTGTGATTGTGGGTGTGACTGTGGGCACCACTGTCTGTGTGTAACTGTGTGCACAACTGTGTGTACCACTATGGGTACAACTGTGGTGGACATGGACGGGATATAGACGGGGCATCGTGAGAAGGGACGACTAGGTAAGGGTACCTAACGGATAGCGACGGAAGACAGAAAAATCAGGTCGACTGGTCGACGGAGTACGTTGGAATGGGTAGTTCTGATTGGTTGATATTAGGTAATTGGTAGTTTTTAGGATATAAGAGCTAATAAGGTTCTTCTTTTGCGTCCTATCGGTAAGATCACCGAGGGGGATACGTGATCTCCTCGCGCCTCCCTCTCTTTTGCATACGAACCCTTTACGTCCCGGGCGGGAGCACGTAGTGCACCTTTTGGCCCACCGGCAGACGTAAAGGTCTGGGGAGCTCACCCTCAACTCCACCCGCTTTGTCAGCGGTAGTATTTTGTAAAGGTTTTTTTGGGGAAAGTGATCGAGCCTAGTGTTCTCACCTCTTGCCCCAATGGTCCACATTTGGCCCCTAGGAGTTCGGCTGCTTTAAGCGCCCCACGGGAAATCTTGGCGGATTTTAGTGGAAACCGTAGATCAGTCTGTAGCTGATCGACCCTCCTCTTAAGCTTAGGTCAGAAATACATTAATATAGGGGAATGTTGAATCGACCCCCCCCCCCCCAAATTATTAATTCGCCCCCCCCCCCGCCCATTTATACACATCCCTTATGTGCAAAGAACAAGCGTCTCATACGACTACTACGAAGAGGCCTCCTCATCCCCCACACTCATCCCGCCTCCTGCAGGCTGTTCCACAGACAGCCTGCAGATGGCGGGATGAGGTGTGTCCCCAGCGGTGGCCATTTTAGATTGCTACTGTTATTACAGTATGAACCCCAATGGCCCTTTAGCTAGGCAAAAGTGGTTGCTGGGGGTCTTCATGTTTAATGTGCAGATCCAGTGCCATCTCAAACGTTGTAAGGTAATAATACCCCATGTAACAGTACTGATCCTGTTACAGGCTTACACTGTGTTGTGCGAGGAAGCGCGCAATACGGGAGGGGTAGGATTAGTTGATGAAAACTAATCCTATATTAAAAGCAAATATATATTTGCTTAGGCTTGAGAACGCAAAATTAAGAGTGTTTATTAAATGGGTGGTTAGCGGCTAACAGTATAGTAATTACCTAACTAATATAATAATATCAAGTATTAAACTAACTGTACTATTAGTTAACCTGCATGATTCGGTATTTATACCGAATCGGCTTTTCCTTCGTAGATTATAATAACTTATAATTTATTACTGTAATATTCTAACTTGAATATCAATTATGTAATGGCACCCAATTACATCACCCCCCCCCACTTAAGTTGGTTGGCCAATAATAATACTTATTTTGGCCAATCATAGGTGGAACATGTTGGTCGAATTTCTCATTCACCAACTGATTGACCATCGACTCGATGGTCGAAGCACGCGGCGGCGCTCTAAAGAGCGCTGCTGAAAACATCGAAGGAGCTTCTTCCTCCGCCTCAGTTCTAGGTGCTGAGGTGTTGAGTGACAACAGTGACGCTGAATTAGCAGCGTCAACTACGCAAAGGTCTGAAGACGTACCGTCTTCGACCACAGATGCTGCTAAGGCGGCATCTGGCAAGAAATAGGGAGATGTTGCTAATGCAACATCTCGCACGATGACAACCCCCGAATGATGTGTTGCCCGGAAGGGTTCTTCCATGTTCGGAGACAGTTCTGACTCCGAACAAAGTGATTCGGGCACTGCTGTCCCCGCGAAAAATATATAACTAATATAAGAATGTTTCATTTTTAATTTTTTTAAAATTTTGTTTTTTATTAAATCATAATTATAAAAACTAATAATAAAAAATGTAGAATAAATTGTATTTGTAGAATATATTACAAATATAGCAGAAAGGATCTAGCGAGGGTAAACTCGCTAGGTGCTCATCGCCTAACAGCGATGACGACTCTGGTGTCGCTGTCAGCTATGACAGCGACAATGATTATCACAGATGGTTGCGGGAACGCAGAGCCCCACCTGGACCAAGTACTTCTCCACGTCGGAGTGGTTTAACCCCGGCGCGTGGTGTTGAAGCAGGCGGTGTTCCGCCTTCTAAAAGAGATCGAACAGAAGCGTATCATCGTACGGAACCACATGTTCCGTACAAGTGGGGTTTTGGACCCCTGGATGGGCTATTGCCCCCAACAGTGGCGGTCACCGTAAGCGGGACTGCCAATATGCGTTGTTCGATATCAACGTGCTGGATGACTGCGAAGATATCCAGTCACGTCGATTCGATCGAAGTACAGACGATAGGCGTCTGTACTTTATTTACCTCTTTTTCCAGGTTCGATATTATTCGAGCCGGAAAGGGTCAAGAAAGAACAGGGACGACAAGGACACCCTGACTCAATGTTGGAACGCTTTTGTTGACAACTACAACAAAAGCCCCGATGACTACGTGAACAAAGTTCACGTAATGCGCGAGCGCTTTTTAAAGCACTCGCGAACAGGCAAAATGGAATACATCCATTTTGCTTGCATCAAAGAAGGGTTGAACTGTGGTGTCCCTTCTCACCTCGTTTGCCGGCGGTGTTCTCAGGGAGCTCTTCGTCTGTCAGAGGAGAGTTGCGGGTATACGGTGTTTTTTCCCGTACCCGCCGAAATTCAGGGCTTAATCGATGCCCTAAATGCATCAACACCTAGTGTTGATGCTACTTCGCATTATGAGTTTGAGACTCCTTCTCAAACTCAGTTAAAAGGTCTGGGGCGTCGGCCCTCAGAACCTCAATCGGCTCCCAAGAGTCGAGCTCTTGGAGGTAACCCAGCCAGCGTACTAAGTACTCGGTACGCTGCCCCTTCTTCAAAGTAACCGAGCGCTTCGAGATCAAGCGCTCGAGAATAAATCGCTTATTCTCCTGATTATCGATCAGGGGCGGAGGAGGTTGAGAATTCCCTCGCCGTTGTTGTTGCGGAGCATGGTTCTTTGCTCCGCAAACTCGAGGATGGTTGTTCCTCCTTGAGCAGCGATATGTCTCACTCTGTGAAGACATATCGGTCTCTTCGCTAAAATGTCCGCGACATCCTCGGGGCGCACACTGCCCTTCAGCAGAAGAATGATCTTCTGTACATCGAGCTTTCTCGCTATAAGAGAGAGCTCGATCGGCGCACGGCTGATCTCGAGCAGTCGAAGGCGGGGGTAACGACTCTCCGCTCTGCTCACCAACGGCTGGAGGCCGATTACAAGTCTCTCTTGGGAGACTTGGAGAAGCACTGCATCTTCCGTGGTTCTGTGTCCCGTCGTAAGACGAAGACGAGTGATACGGCTTGAGCCGCCCAACATAGAATGTTGGGTGAAGCCGCATTGCTGTGGGAATGTCTAAGGTGTAGGCATTCCCCCGAATCTCTTGGACCTTGAAAGGTCCAATGTACTTAGGAAGCAACTTCCGTGTAGGGAAGTTGCTTATTGCATGTATAGGCAAATTGGTAGTACTTAATAATACCAATTCGCCTTTCCGAAAGTAGTTTTTGTTCTTCCTTCCTTGCTTGTCTGCATTTTGCTTCTGCTTATCCAAAGCAGAAGCAAGTGCATCTTTTATATAGCGTATTACAGCTTGGTGCTGTAATACGAATTCATCTACTGCTTTATCAGCAGTAGGTACGTTGCGCTCATTGTCTGCAGCCATTGCTGCAGACACATATTCATCATATCAGATTCAGTTTCATTTGAAGCTGCTTCCGCATCTACTGTACTTTCAGTAGAAGGGCCGTCGATTTATTCACAAGTTGCAGTTGCAACTTGCGCATTGACTCGCTCAAAATTTGAGCGGGTCCCTCCCCCACTTAGATTTGGCGTACCGCCAAGTAAAGCTGGGGTTCGTGGATGCCTTAAGGCATTCACGTAGAACGGTGTATTCTTAGTTGAAGCATGCACCGAATTGTTAATCGCGAATTCAGTGAGTGGCAGATAGTCACTCCACTATTCAAAGGCATGTGCGTATGATCGCAACATGTCTCCGAGAACGCGGTTAACCCGTTCCGTCTGCCCATCCGTTTCCGGATGGTCCGCAGTTGACATCTTCAACTGGGTTCCCAACAATGAGAACGTTTCTTGCCAGAAACGTCCTGTAAATCTCGGATCTCGATCCGAGACAATGTCTTCCGGTATTCCGTTTGCACGGAATACCGTATTAACGAATATCCGCGCTGTTTGAGCGGCGGTTACGTTCGCTGATACTGCCGTAAGATGTACCATCTTACTGAAACGGTCTACAAAGACCACTATTCCGGTCTTCCGACTATTGTCGGGTGGAAGACCGAATACGAAGTCCATTGAAATGGACTTCCAACACTCTGTCGGAACCGTCAGAGATTGCAGCGGAGCCTGTGCAGACTGCGCAGGCTGAACGCGCTGGCAAATCTCGCAAGCGCGTACGTATTTCCGTACCCACTTGTACTGGTTTCGCCAGTAAAAGTCACGTGCGAGAGAAGCGTATGTCTTCTCTCGACCTTGATTCCCCGAAATCGGTGCATCATGATACTCAAACATAATTTGATGTTTGAGATCATCGTCGTTTGGAACGACGATGCGACTATAATCTTTTTGGTCTGTGCTGTAAAGAAGCAGACCATCGTGCAGTCGATATCGATGCACGCAAGCGCGGAGGAACTCTGGGAGTTCGTCGCGCTTCTTATTTGACTGATTACTTAAGTAATAATCAACAGACGTGTCTCCTCGTCTGTTTTGTACGCCTCGCGTACTTGTCGTATGATTGACGACAACAAAGCAGTGCAACGGATCGCGTTTGCACTGGCAACTTCGGTTACGGACGGTTTCGTATCGTAATCGGGCCTTCGTGATAGCGCATCCGCTATCACGTTCAACTTTCCAGGTTTGTATTCAACCTTAAAGTTGTATTCAGCAAAGAATGATAGCCATCGAGCCATTCTTGAGAAATGTGTGGTGAATTCAAGGCCGTGCGTAGCGACACATGGTCAGTGTAAGCCACAAAAGGTCTATCTCCCAAGAGATAGATCCGAAACTTGGCCAGTGCATACTTCATGGAAAGGAGTTCCTTGTCATGCACTGGATAGTTGCTCTCGGCTGGGAGCAACTGACGCGATTGATAGCATATTACGCGATCACGATCATCGTGATCACGCTGCATCAAAGCACAGCCGATAGCGGAATCGCTCGCGTCGCAAACGACGTGGAACGGACGCTCGTTATCGGCTATAGCCAAGACAGGCGCTTCAGTCAAGCTTTACTTGACTGAATAAAAAGCATCTTGGCATTGGGTATCCCAATGCCATTCGACATCTTTCTTAAGCAATTGAGAAAGATGTCGTATCAACCCAGCATAGTTGAACGAATACTTCTGCAAATATGTTGCCAACCCAAGGAACTTTCGAAGTTCCTTAACGTTGTTTGGCGTAGGCCATTCAACGATCACCCTGATCTTTTCTGGATCAGGACGCACCCCGTTCCTGCCCACAAAGCATCCAAGAACGGGTATCTCAGGTGCACTTCTTTAGATTTGCATAGAGCTTATGCGTAAGCATAAGCTCTAACACTCGACGTAGATGCTCCCTATGGACATCTACATCGCTTTCATCGTGTTCACCCTTACTATGGATGAACACGTCATCGAAATAACTCGGTGCGAATTCTCGCACCGGGCGTAATAGATGCGTTACGCATCTGTTAAACGTATCAGGGTCATTTCGAAGCCCCTGCGGCATAACAAGCCACTCCCAAAGCATGCCGCTTGGGGTTCTTACCGCCGTGAGAGGGATATCCTTCTCACGCATTACGATTTGATAAAATCCATCTCTTAGATCGAGAGCACTAAAGATGGTGCTCCCGCACATGCCATCAATGATGACATCTTTTCGCGGTATCGGCGTCTGCGCCGGTACCGTCGCTGCGTTCATCTTGTTGTAATAGAGAACGATTCTCCACCCACATGTGGACTTTTTCACACAAAAGGCGTGGGTAGAGTGCGGTGAGATAGACTCCCGCACTTGGCCTGATTTACGACGAGCTTCGAAAAACTCGTCGATCGCTTTTACTTGATCACGCGGCAACGGCCATTGCCGCTTAACACAATACTTCGTGCCTGGCTCGAGGTCAATATCATGATGAGTTCCCTTATCCTTAGGGAGCTAGATAGGTACTTCTTCTGGGAATACGTCAGCGTATTCTCGAAATACCTCATAAAATGGGGAGTTCGCTTTAAGCGACTCCCAGCTCTGCGCTTCAAAGCGCTGAACTTTGGTTTGGTCATTGGGAACGAGGTTCCCAATGTTTTCCACTTGTAATGTGGATATTCGTTCACGAATATCCCCTACATCATATGTTGCTACGATAATACAGATCTGTTCGATCTGACCATCGTGCAAGTTTCTCACAAACTTCTTCCAGATTAGCGCTGGAAGAGCCATCACCTCCGAAACTTCTTTCGGAGGGTGTTCCATCAACAGAGACTGGGTAGCTAATCCGGTCTCCGTTTGCGTCAAGACGTTGATCGTCTCGACGGAACTGCCCATGCAATCAGACGCACTCGTCTGATTGACTGCTACACGGTGATTACGATTCACCGTGTGCGAATACTCATCATCATGGTGGCCACTGCCTACCATGGAATTTTGGCGATCAGATGTGCTCGTCTGACCGGCCGCCTTTTCTGCGACACGGTGGTTTTTATCACCCGTGCGCATGGCTAACGCAACGTGGTGGGCACTGGCCAACACGGAGTTTTGCTCACGATTGCACTCGACCGTGAGTTCACTCTCATCAACACGGAATTCTTTCGTCGTGTTGGAACCCTCGGTCGCACAGTGGGTGTTTCCCACTGTGGATACTATTTCATTCTCACGGTGGGTGTTTCCCACCGTGGATATCACTTCATTCTCACGGTGGTCTTTATCACCCGTGGAATGTTTCTCTCCAACACGCAACGACTCTTCTGTTGTGTGTGGTAGTCCCTCTGGACTCTCACCAGCGGAGGTACCTTCCGCTGATCGTGTCGGAACAGACCTGGTGGTGCCATCGCTATCCACCAGACTGTCCGACGCTTCGTTTGTATCTTCTGATACATCTGGATTACACAGAGGGTGATCAGATCCTGTGGGTCCGCCGCAGTCGATCGATAGGTTAACCCAGTCGATCGAAGGATTAAACTTGGACATCCATGGGATTCCAAGTATCACATCGAACTTGTCATCTAAATCGAGGGCGATGAATTCATCCTCGAATGACAGTTGATTCAACTCGAAGCGTGTTTTAATCACACGCTTTGGAATAGTCACGGTTGCACCTGTTGCTAACCGGGCTGACAACATACTTCGTGGGGTTTCTACCTCCACGAAGCTCAACAGCGTTAGACTCTGAGTTCTAACGAAATTGTTTGACGCTCCTGTGTCAAACAAAGCTCGCATGGGGACATTGCTCCCGTGCGGCTTAACCTCCAGGGTGATAAGAGGCTTATCATTACCCTGCACCTTTTGACAGGACATAGTCCCGTCTGGGGCTATTACCCTCACATGCCCTATGTCGGCATGTGGGATAACATTCCCAGTAGGGCGCCCCTCCACTACTGGTGATTTACCTTTTTTGCACCAACGGGGTGATGTCCCTGTTGGTGTCGCCGTGCA
The DNA here is from genome assembly GCA_026184515.1 of Peronosclerospora sorghi. Taxonomy (NCBI): domain Eukaryota; phylum Oomycota; class Peronosporomycetes; order Peronosporales; family Peronosporaceae; genus Peronosclerospora; species Peronosclerospora sorghi. The sequence goes on along the minus strand of CM047586.1, from coordinate 5,662,442 downwards.
GCGGACAGTTCCGTCCGCTGACAGCGTTGCACCGGACGCGGTGCCATACACTCAAGGGCAAAATGCCCCACTTTCGCGCATCGATTGCAGCGAATGTTCTTCTTAAATTTCGGTTGCTGCGAACTCGAAGCAACCGCAACCGATAGGTCCATCGGCTCTGGACCTCCACCGCCCATGCTCTGGCGCGGGTGGCTGTTTCTTGAGACGAAGTGTGAACTTCGTCTGCCCGACTGCTGATTGTTGACATGCTGTTGCGGCATGTCAAATGCGAAGGGCTGTTGAGTCCTTCGGCTGTACCCAGCATGCGATGACGCTGATCGCATGCTGAACTCTTCACGGATGCTCATATCAATGGCACCCCTTAGAGTCTTTGGCGGGTGCCGGTAAAGACTCTGTTTGACGGGACCATCGTTGAGTCCCTTCATGAAGCCAGTGACCTGCATAGCAGGGGGAACAGGCTCATACACAATATTTGACAGCAAATATTGCGTTTTCTGAGCTAAGCTTGAAGGTCAAGCTTACCTTGCCGGAGTTCCATGAACTCCTGCCGACTACTTAGCTCCATTTCTGGAGATTCAAAGTTGAGCTTTAGCTCAGCTTTAAATTCCTTATAAGTAAGGAACGCAGAGTCATCAGTGGCTCTGCGACTCATCGCCCATGCCCTGGCTCTGCCGCCTAGACATGTTGTGGCGAAGTACGCCTGTTGACGTTCGTCAACAATATTTTGCACAGAGATGGCATCTTCCACCTCTGCAAACCATCTACGAAGGGGCTCTCCCCCTTCGCCGGTAAAGGGCGGTACTCGCGCCTTTACCACTTCAACGCTATGCGTTGTAGGTGCAGTTGCGGTCCGCGCTGCCTCTGGCGCGGGCCGTGCTGGATTTTCTAGGTGGTTTCGCCTAAAGCGATTCACCACCTCTATCGCTTCCTCCGGGGGCTTACCCAGGAGGAAGGTAATGATGTCGGTCCCCATGGACCGAACCATTTCTACCCTCGCGTCTTTACTACGCGACGAGAAGTGGGGGAAGTGTTTATTCACCACTTCCAGCGTTCTCTCTCTACGATATGCGGCGGCACACAGAAAAATGATTGCGGTTTGCTAGTAAGCATCTTGATCTTATAATTCAGCGCGAGCGAGTTCATCGTCCCAATCCGCGCTTCATGAATGTGATATTCCAATGGCACCAGCACTTGTTCTTGAACGAACCAACAGACTTCACGTTTAACTTCGTCTAGAAACGTATCGTAGTCTGGTTCGAGCGCGCCATAAGCACACCATTCAGCTGATCCATGAACGTGTCATCTTTAAGCATATTCTTTTTGAGCTCACCCATCTTTCGAAAAAAATCATATTTAACAGCATTCGTGCTTTGCGTTTAGACATATACGCTGTCTATCGTCGAGGCTAATCTGTGTAAGTGCAAGCACGAACGACTTACAATGCCGTGAAATCTTGTGCCCAGGTACTGCAAAGATTTTCATCACTAGCTGCAACGCGTTCACTTTGTTACGGCGAGCAAAGTAGGAGCATTTCGGACGATCAGATACTTAACAATGTCGAAGTACGCCAACAAAAGCCTGTAACGACAGTATTACTTTTCTCCGTCGTGTTCCGTAAGGTACAGGTGCCACCAACGCTGCAGTTTGTCTTAAAAACGAGTCGAAAAGCACTTGTCTCTGTTTCTTCAACAGTCGTCGCGAACGAAATAGTTTCTTGGGTACTCGAAACCTCCGCAACCCTCGAAACGTTCCCCATAATGCGCTCTTTACAGGTGCATCCTCAAGACTAATGTCCTTAATACGTGCGTAAAAGCGCATAGTGTTTTCGGAATTTCCAATCGCTTTCAGTTCTCGGCATCGGATACCTTTAATATAAACGTCACTTGACCCTCAATCGTCTCGACACGTACGACACGCACTACGATGGCATTTCGAATATGTCGATTCAGGTATTTTCTCGACGCACCTTGCGAATCAAACGCTTCTTGTCCAGTAGGAACGTCGTCCACATCATAAAACAAGCCACAGCGAAAAAAGCGCTTCGGGAAAACGGAGGGAGCGTGGGGCGAAGCCTTTCCCAGTAGATCTTTCTGATACTTCCAATCCTCGTTATTAGGAGTGTCCATGTCAAAATGCGCTCCAATAGGTGAATGTCCTGTTCAAACATTAACGACTCCCGGGGCCGCTTGTGTCTCGTGGCGTCCACCTTGGTTGAAAAGTGCTGAAAATAAACACTGACCATCCATCATCGAATCAACCGCCGCAGGCTCAAGCGCCAGCTCTGCGTACGCTTCGTCAAAACTTGACAAGACACTTGTCCGGTCAATGCTCTCTTTCGTTTTATGTAAAAGAAGGGTGAATGTCACTACACAGGATAAAACACAGCAATGATATCGCATTGGGTTTTGACAAGATTTGAAACACAAAAAGTGTCCTATTCTGTGAAGGTGTGTCCCTAGCGGTGGCCAAAGGGCATTGTTACATCGATGTGTAGAAATGGTCGAGGGGGGTCAAATTAACAATTGGGGGGGCGATTTAACATTCCCCTTAATATATTGGGTATTTCCTGGGCGAACTAAGCTTGAGAGGATCGGCGATCGGGTAGTGAAGACTTCCTCTGCCTGATCAAGTACCCCTTCACCGATCACCACCAAGATCGATGATCTACAACCTGCTCCCTGAATCAACTGTTCGCAAATCGCGCCCACTCGTAAGGAATCTACTAGATCGATCAGCGGTCCTGATCATCGACTGTTTGTGTCTAATCAAGCCTGATCATTTATCACCCCTTGATCATCGATTTTTGACCTTTCTCATCCCCTGATTATCGATCAGCGGTCCTGATCATCGATTATTTGTGCCTGATCAAGCCTGATCAAGCCTGATCGCACCTGATCGACTCGGTCGATTCGTTACGGATTCATCCCAATCTTGCATCGGAACTTCGTGTATCTACGTCCCGGTCATCTGAAGAGCGACCCACGCCCAAGCCGTCGGGTATACAAGGTGAGCAAGACACAAGACCAGTCACACAAGACAACCGGAGGACCCCCTTCATTAGTCGGCAGTCCGGGGGCCGTGGTAACGCCTGATCAAGCTTCAAAACTCTGATCAGCCGCTCCACCTCAGATATATCACAACATGATCAACAGGAAGTACAAGAAGAGAAACTTCAAGAGCAGCTTCTTTAAGTGCAACAAGAAGGGACACATGGAGAAAAACGGTTGCATAGGCAGGCTGAGAAGCACAACGAGATGCTGTTTATAGCTACCGAGGACCATACAAATGGTTGGATGCTCGACAGTGGGGCTTCCTCCCACATGACACCGTTCAGGGCTGACTACATCCCGTATGGCAACATCTAGAACACGATTGCGATGACAATTTCAGACGGCGCACGTCTCATTGTGGTTGGTGTCGGCGATGTGAAAATGGTCACTATCGATGGTCGTGAGATCACTGTGACTGAGGTGTTGCTCATCCCCAATTTGGACCGTCGGCTTATTTCGACCCCGAAGTTGACGTCTCGTGGAATGGACGTGATGTTTGGTCATGGAAGTTGCGATATCATGAAGAATGGAAAGCTATGGGTGCGTGTGCTGCGACGCGGCGACTCGTACTACTTCCCGTGTCGTGCCACGGAGAGGGCCAACTTCGTTGAACACACCCGCGGCCAGATCGAGTGCGAGCTTTGGCACGCTCGTATCGGGCACACACACCTTACCAACTACTGACGCCTCCAACTGATCAACCCTGAGCTGCGGGTGGTGAACAAACCGACTGAGAACCTGTGCGGTGGCTGCATGCGCGGAAAGCAGACCGTGGCTTCGTTCCCCAACAAACCGTAGTGGTGAAGACTAATGAAGTCCTTCAACTCGTTCATATGGATCTTATGGGTCCAATTAAGACGCAGTCGCATGTTGGTGCCAAGTATGTGCTCGTCATCATCGATGATCAGTCTCGTTTCGTCACGGTGTATTTTTTCAAGACAAAGACTGAAGTCGCGGACCACTTCCGTGAGTACAAGGCGTTCGTCGAAAACCAATGGGGAGATCGGATCCGGATCATCCGCAGCGAAAACGGTGGTGAGTTCGAGAACAAGCCGATATGCTCGATCTGCGCGGCAAATGGTATCATCCATCAGCGCACGTCGCCTTACAGTCCTCAACAGAACAGTCTGGATGCGAGAATGAATCGCGCTGTGATGGAGATGGCTCTCTCGATGCTGCACTACAAGACTATGCAACCGAAATGGTGGGCCGAGCGGTCAACACGGCAGTATATGTGATAAATCGCATCCCAAAACGTCAACACCCCGATCGATCCCCTTACCAGATTTTCACCACGCAGGTGCCTCATCTCGATCACCTCCGTGTGTTGGATCACTCGGTTTTGCGCACATTGATGATTCGAAGCGCACCAATATGGACGCGAAAATCTACAAGTGTTTGATGCTCGGTGACGTTGACAACACCAAAGCCTACCGCGTACTAGATCTGGTCAGCAACATGATCCGTACCTCTCGTTCGGTGGTCTTGGATGAGCGTGAGGTCGACGGAATCTATGATGAGGTACATCCGAATGAAGAGCCTTAGTACTCAGGTGTGTACGAGATTGATGACGAAGACTCACCTGTGTGGTGAAGTGCTATTGAAAATTATTGACCAGTTTGTACCAGGGTACCAGTTGTCAAGGCGGATCGATCGGGTTGGATGAAAGGAGGGAGTGTTTTGGGCCAATCGTGTGCTTGGAATGTTTTGTACGCAGATTTGAGGTAAGGCACACGGTTTACATGTAGTTTACGTATTGGATTTTAATTGGTTTATTAAATATAGTGTTCGTATTACATTGGGTTGCATAAGTCGCCGTTCCGTAGGAGTCATTTGGAGCAGAGGGATAACACGGTCCCCTCTTACTCATTTAATCCCGTCCAGGACAGAGCTCCACCGGAACTCCCACGACGGGAAGCTCCCATTACGTTCACCCACCCCTCAAGTTCGGCCACGTTTGGAACGTGTTCTACTGGCTGGGTTACTCACTGTGAGCTGCAGTCGAGTGCAAAAACTATTGGCTGGATTACTCACTGCTATGTGCAGTCCAGTGCCAGATTTTTCCATATATGGAGTGATGATTTCCGCTCCATTTGCAGATCGACTACATTGGATTATCTTTTCGTTGTAATTTTGGATCAAGTACCCTAGAAGTGGTACACCCATATCAGTACCTGCTAAGGTCTTCACTGAGCGACGGTCCACCGAGTGTGTAGCCACCCACACCAATGGGTACACAAGCTGAGACGCAAGGACTCGGCGTCCTGTAATGCCGATCGGTCGCCCGATCAGCATCCAGGCGAAGGATCGCGGGGTCCCCCCCCCGTTAGTTGGTCGGCTGGGCGCGATGGTGGTTCAGTTCCGGACACTTCGGTGTTCGATTTTGAACTGGACTCCACCACACCTGTGCGCACGCAGACGAGCGTACGTCCCACTCCGTCGGCGAACGACGATGAACCCATGGTTGACGATGATGAAGATGATGATCACAGCATGGAGATCGACGATGTTGTAGTCGACGAACCCGGACATCTGGTGAGCACGACACCGCAGATGCCAAACACACAGGTACCCGTGATACTTCCAGCCGTGACGGCACTACCACCGTCGGACGTACCGGCGCGACGCACGGAGCCTTTGTTGACTCGAAGTGTGCCGACGCTCATGCCAGACAATGACGCAATGGTTTTCCGTCCACGATACAACACTAGGTAGAGTGACCGTTTTGCGACGAGTATTGTTCCGCAACGTCCCATTGCTGGGTCGGGAGGCGGTAACGGATGGCCTCCTCGGATTTCTCTCTCCAATTCTGAGAATGATCTTTCCGACCGGAGCATCGTTCTATATGATAGCAGTGACAGTACGAACGACGACATCCAGCCCCCAGCGCCGACGCGCTCTCTTCCTGACGAGACTGCTATGATTGTGACCCTCTCTGATGTGCCGAGTTCTTTCGAAGAGGCGATCACTGGCCGTGATGGTAAGCAGTGGCGTGCCGCGATCCTGGAAGAATTGAAGTCACACGAGTCGAATGTAACCTAGTCCATGGTGATCCCTCCCGTCTGGATTCGTCCAGTGACGTGAAAGTGGATGTTTTCTCTCAGGAGAAATGAAAATGGTGAGATCATCCGTCACAAGGCGCGATTGGTTGCGCGTGGATTTTTGACAGACAGCGGGAGTGGATTTCCAGGACACTTATTTGCCGGTAGCTAGTATGAACTCGTCCGAGTGTTTCTTTCGGTGTGCTGCTTCCGTGAGTATGTGGTGTACCAGTTCGACGCGGACACAGCTTTCTTGTACGGTATTCTAAACGAAGACGTGTACATGGAATGTCGGGAGGGATTGGATGTCAAACCAGACTTGGTGCTCAAGCTGCTGAAGTCACTGTATGGAATGACGCAGAATGAGAATTTGTGGCACCACACCATCAAGGGTGTCTTGATCCGACTTGGTTTCAAGCCGTCGTGTGCCTATCCGTGTGTGTTCACGAAGAAACGCAAGGATCATGATGATGATGATGATGATGACCTGTCTATACTTCGATGACCTACTGATCGACGCCAAGACGAAGGAGGATGTGTACTACGTGAAGGCACAGCTGGATGCTGAGTTCAGGATGAAGGACCTTAGCAGGGCAAAGTTTATCCTGGGTATTGAGATAGCCCACGATACCAGCAAGTGCTCACTAACACTGAGTCAACGTCAGAATATCACTCGAGTCGTCGAACGTTTCAACCTGTGCAACGCTAAGGATGTCTAAAACCCGTGTGAGGATGGTGTAAAGATTTCTCTTGCTGATTCCCATCCACGGATGAAGAAGTTGACGAAGTGAGGAAGAAGTCGCTTCGTGCTTTGATGAGATTTCTGCTCTACGTCAGATTACAAGCCGCATAGCCGATCTCTGGTCGCGGTATGCACCCGACCAGAGATCGGCTATGCGGCTTGTAATCTGAGCAAGTTCCTCGAGAATCCAGGAGAGAAGCACTGGAAGGCGGAGATTCGTATCGTCCGTTACCTGAAGACCACGATGGATCTCGATCTTTGTTTTCATGGCAAGCAACATGGCGGGGAAGCTATCGCGTTTAGCGATGCTGACTTGGGAAAAAACCTTGATGATAGCAGATCAGTTCAGTGTCTGGATTGATGGTCATGCTGCATGGGGCTCCAGTTTTGTTCAAGTCCAAGTATCAGCGCACCGTGGCCCTGATCTCGGCCGAGGCCGCTCATTCTGTGTGTCCAAGATGTGATATGGACTCGTGCACTGCTATCGAACTTGGGTATAAAGCAGCGAGGTTCTACTACGGTCATGGAGGATAACCAGGGTGCGATTGCACTTGCACAGAACGACGGATATCACAGCCGCGCGAATCACATTGATATGCGCCATAATTTTGTCTGCGAGAAGGTCCACTCCAACGAGATTGATCTGAAGTATATCGAGATCAAGCGACAATTGGCCGATATCATAAACAAGGGCATTGCGATGGCGCAGTTCGAACACTCCGCTCGGGCTGTGGTGTCCGCTCGGTCGCATAAGGCGACCATGTTCGTGCCGTGTTTCGGTGGTCCAAGATATGATGGGAGTGGGAGTGTTAGAATTGTCCATCTCATCTGTGGCCGCCTGTCCACGGCACCCACCAACACGTTGAACCCCTCATGGGATGGCCATGGGAGTGTTGGTGGCCGATTGGTCCGTTTAGGCCGTGTGTGGCGGCGTGTGGCAATGTTCCAGCGATTGGGTCGCTGGGCACGCGTCGGTGGGGGGGAGCTAGCTAGACGTAGGAGGCAGACCGAACTAGCCCTAGCGATGCACATGCATATCTTTCGTTTAACTCTGCTGCTAATCAAACTCACTCTTCAATCTACTGCCTGTCCAACACAACGCCATCCAAACACTCCCGCCACATGCCCAACATCCCCGCTGTTTGAAGTACCCGCGCCCCCCTTGAGTCGACGCCGGGCGCACATGGTCAAATGCAACTTTTCAGAAAAATGCATTGTGGGTTATACCCAAATTTATGGGTCATACCCAATTTTATACATACACTTAATTAGGTTAAGTATTAAACTTAAATCTAATAGGAGGTTTAAAAGTTAGCTCAGAAGATTTTGCAGAAAAACCCGGCTAATTAGAGCGATTTGAAAAATCTTCAGAAAGAATAATTTCCTGAATGCCTCGGGCTTGCCTAAGATTTTGCAAAAAGCAAAACGCAGCAACGCGTCCCCAACAACGTACCACCAACGCCGACCGCGGCTGCTGCGTATAAGATCCTGGACCTGACCGCGGCGCAGATGCTGCACAGGTTGACAAGGTAACTTACGAGACGGCTATCCGACTCTTGTCTTCTTTTTGGGGAGATAAAGTCGGTAGCTACCAGTCTGGGATCCTTTAGCGTGGACGCAAATATGCTTTATGCGCTGCTGACTGAATTTTCGCAGGAACTGGCTGCCAAACGTGGCAAATTTGATAGTGACCCGCACTTCTGGATGCCGCTGACACTTGAGCACGAAGCTTACACGGAGGTGATGACACAGAAAGGTGTTAACAAGACGGCGTCGACTGCGCATTATCAGCGAATGCAGGCGATGATATCCAACTTTGAGAGGAGTCGGACGAAGAAGCTTGGGTTATTTGGCTGTGTGGACGTTGGTAGCGATGTATATTGGTGGGATTATGGTCAATTGGCGTTGTACTTGAAGAACAACCGTTTGGTGACCGAGCCTGGCGTAGAGGTGGACTGTCTGCGCTCATTCTTGGGCATCAGCAATAATATTGAGCACAGCTTCGTCAGTGATGCTGCAATTATCAATGAAGCTACGGTTTTGAATAGCGAGGTAGAACATGGTGATATTCGGCGCAGTGCGCTCAGAGGTGTGTTTGCTAAGGAGGTGAAAGCAGAGGGCTCAATCCTGATCAATGTAACTGCTCGCTCGATCTCGGATTACAACTGCGTAGTGTATAATATCACCTCAGACGATGCAGATGGTATCTGCCTCGAAGAAGGCAGCGTCATCGTTGGCGTATTACTACCTCATGGGAACAAAGTTTTCATGCGCTCGAGTATGAACGTATGCGGCGGTCAGGCATGGAATACTGTGCTGAGCGATAAAGAACACTCCTTCAAGAAGATCTATGAACTAAATGCAGATGCAAATGTGTCGAAACTTGAGAAATTGATCCAGGACGAACACATGAAAATGCGCGCAGTGGTAATGTCGTAGAAATACTACAGAACTCCATTGAAATTTGGAGTAGGTAATACAACAAGCTACATACATATGAGGCCCCGACTAGGGGAACACCCCACTTTCTGATTGGCTGTTTAATTCCTATCGGCAGGAGTGGGGCTGGGGGCTTCAAATTTAGCCACTTTCAGAACGCTTCCAGTTGGACAATAGGGTTTTCTGCAAAATCATCTGCAAACTAACTTTGAAACCCACAAATATAGTCACTTTTGTTTTTACACACAAGACTCACAAGTATACTTTTGGTGCTAGTACGTTCTCTTAAGGGCGGAACGCAATTTGTCTCTCGTGGAGTGCGATGTATCGTGGTTTGCTTACATTTTACTTTGTGGAGTCTTTCGGAGTGGGTAATTGGAGTGAATAAAGTTACTATTATCTTTATTACGTTGGTATCTCGCTACTTTTGCTGTTACATTGTTTCTTACGTTTGGAGTACGTAGAATAAATGAAATGACGCATTTAAGCAGTAATGGCAGAAGACAGGACTGACGAACACCCGCAACGACCATATCCCCGTCCCGTCAACGAATCCTTCATGCCCTCTTCCAGCACGTCCATTTCATCTCGCGCGCCTATCTCCATCTCCTTCCCGTCGCTTCCGCCGACGATTTCACTTCCGATATCACGTTCCCTACACCGAAAAAATTGAAAGAACCGAAATGGAGGTCGCGAGTGGATGATCAACTCGCAAAAAGCTGATTAAAAAGTTCTCAGGATCTGATTATTGGTGACGAGCAGAAATGCACTACGTTTTGGGGCAGAGTCAACACCCGTTTTGCTTCCGCGCTGCAGACCACCGACCAGACGCCGGACGCTATGAAAACACGTTGTGGGCATATTAAACGCACGGTGAATAAAATTTGCGGCTGCTTCGCCAATATCGAAGCACGCAACGAAAGCGGCAAAACGTTTGGGAACAAGGTCCGGGACGCTATCAAAATGTTTGAAGAGCGGCAGAAGGCTCCGTTCACGTTTCAGGTGGTGTGGTCCATCCTCCGGCATACCCAAAAATCGACGGACTTGACCACACAAAAGGCCAATCCAAAAAAGAGGACGATCGCCGAAGAAAAGGAGTACGTCGCGGGGAAGAAAGTGCGCCCAGAGTGTAGGAAGGCGGTGAAAAAAATGCATCTACTGCGAGAGATTTCCAGCGCAAACTTCTGGAGAATCAGCGTGCGCTTGCGGAGGAGTCACGACGCCGCAGATTTGCGACTCGACAAGATGGCTGACTTTCAGCACACTGCATCATGAATACAATCATGCTTCAAGACCCCGCACAGATACCAGGAGCTTGCCGAATGTAATTCGAGTTACAACAGGAAATAGGTTTACGAGAACTGGAAGAGAAAGAGAAGTAGATATACAATGGATAGCTAGTCTGTAATAAGGTCGTACAACCCATTCTATTTACAATTTTCTCTATTCTTCATTGTATTTCCTACCCCAGAGGAGCTCTATCAGGTCATTTCGCAACTCATAGTATCGTGCTTCAGATCGAATGGCGGGTAAGGGCGAAAATATTCTTCGAAGGCACAGGCAGCATTGTCGGTGGTGGTGACAGTAGAGGTCGAAGAGGTAAGGGGCAACGAAGAGCGCCGTCGCAGTCTACTTCACCGAAGTCGTGGTCGCTTTCGTCTTAAATAAGCATATTGTGCAAAATGACGCATGCGGACATGATGTTGTGCAAATCCCGTGCGCTCTAAAACCGTGCAGGTCCCTTGACAATAGCGAAGCGTGCTTGTAGAACACCAAATGCTCGCTCAACATCCTTCCTGGCAGCTTCTTGTATTTTCGAGAAGATTTTGCGTTTCCGACCCTGCGTTTCTGCAATAGTTTGGACAAGAGTCACCCAAGCGGGATATATACCTAGCGGAACGCGTTGGAACACATAAACATACCACGTGAGGCTCGACAAGCAGCGAGCCATTATCGATATCTGACCGAAGCTGGGGCACCTACCATTATCAAGATAGTATCTCATCTAATAATGATGTCCGTTGATGTCGTGATCAGCGAGAGGAGCGCGGCCATTCTGGATATCTGCGAACAGATCCGTCCGGTCCAAAACGTTGATGTTGTTTTGTAACACTGGTATGCCAAAAAAGTCATGCCATATCCACAGATCATAGGAGGCCACCACTTATAGCAGAATTGTTGGCTCTGTCTGCTTTCCAGTGTACTGCCCGGCCTAAGATGTGGGCCAGTTTTTCCATACCCAATGCATACAATATAAGCTGCCTAGCATTCCCGAGAAGCCGCGTTTTTCGTTTTCCTCGAGGAGACGGCGTACATCCTCAGAAGTTGGACTTCGTAGATATTACTCCCCAAAAATCTCAACCACTGCTCGGCAAAAGTGCTTAAGCGCCTCGTTTGCAGTGGACTCTCCAATACGGACGTATTAATTTACAGCATCCGCTCACATTCTATACGCTAATCGGCGGAGGGAGGCCGTCGATTTTTTAAAACGCAGAGAGGCCAAGTTTGCCGGTCGCGTCTGGTCGTCGATGCAAATATTTATCGTGGCGGTAAATAGAATCTACAAGTCGTAAGAACAAGGTTCGGCGCATACGGAAGCGGTGCCGGAATAAACGATCGCCGGAAACAAGACTAGGTACAAAATAATCCTTCATGAGCCGCTCGTGTCCTTGTAGCCTATTGGTCAATGTTGGTGGCTCTTTCCGGGCGGGAAACGCCGTGACGGTGAGTCTCCTGCTGTATCTCTAGTAGCAAGGTAATTTCATTCATATTCAGAGCTTCCTCTTCTTTCTCATCCTCAAGCAGCTGCACAAGAAAATTGTCGAGTTTGCCGTATTTTTCCATTGATCACTAGTGGTTTCAATATTTGTGGTGTTAATAGCAATAACATGTGCGTTTGATAAGAATTTGATATGATATAAGATGAACACCTCTGGATCAAGTGCTCCGAATTTATTAAATAAATTGAGGTTGTAATACTATGCAGCTACAATTTGTTATAAATATAGCACGAACTGATGGAGATGCTCTTATGACGTTACGGCTTAAATTCATGGGTTAGTGTCGAACATATGAAAAACTTAACGCAATCTGGAGGTCGATTCGATCGGGTGCTGGGTGTTTTATTGAAATCAGGTGAATATGGATGACAGGAAGGCGATGGCCCAATCCCCAGTGACCAATCAGACCATACGTCTTATAGTAGTAGTTAATGCAACTGGTCGTCGCGGAACGGAACAGAGCAGATCAAGTGATCGTCAACATGTTTGTGGACCGGCCTTACCTGCAGGGGACTGAGCGGTGGTAGTATCAATCAAGTTATCTACGTAAAGTGATTTAGACCAATCACGTGACAAATGATGAAGTCAGGAAGTTGCGAAGTGGCGTGGTTTGGTATGGTCCATATAGGAATGAGATCATAATTTCTTAATCGTATTAGCTTTGTGTTCATCCTCCTAAAAAGGAGTCGAGGTACGTTTTACCTTGGAACTGGTTATCTAGCCCCTACCACAACACGCGGTCAGGCGCATTTTGGCTCGTCGGGCGTGGGATTTGTTATGAGTTCACAGATCCGAATGGGGATCTATTGGAAAGGTTCTGTCGAGACGATGACTGGTGATTGGGTTGAAGATCGTGGCTATTAGCGGAGCTTACGATTTTTGTGGTTTAGGTTCTCTCTCACATTATTATTTGTCCCCATCAATCGAGCAAAATTCTCGACCGGAGTCGTTTCCGATACTCAATATTAGAACTTTTCCCAGTAGAGAGTTCCGCAGGGGCACAACCCTTGTCCAAATCAGGTATATACTTAACATGATCGGCAAGAATGTCTATATTAAGGTCCACCTCGTGCGTGTAACCACCAGATCCAATGAGTACATAAGGTGAAATGACAGAAAACATAGATTTCAAGTACCAACCAATCCCGATCTCGATCGGATCATGAAAATTGGATCGATCACGACGATCCGTCCGATCCAAGTTTAGTTGATAATGATGGACGGAATACCCCTGGTAGTCTGAGCATGTGTGAGTTCGTATTCTAGGGCTGATGTCAAAAAATTGAAATCCATGCCATACACAGGCGATGCCAGAAATGAGTCCTTTGTACTGTCGACGGAGACGGAGACCCAGATTTTGTGTAAAAACGATTGTCGAGCTCCGATCAAAATATTTGGGTTGTCGACATAGGGGTTGTGAAAATTGCTCGATGAAGTCAAAATTAACGAAGTTGGGGACAATTTAACCCTTCCAGGGTGTGGAATACGGAAGGTCTCAAAATTTGGAAAGGTGACTCCGAAGACCAAAGCAGATCTGGGCCAAAAAAATACATATTACCCTTACAGATATATATTTCTCACTGAATTTGTCGAAAAATCTCATGTCTCTTCCTTCTTTAAGAAAGAATGGGTGTTATCTATATATAAAAGAATACCATGTCGTCGTGCATGCATGCGCGCTCCCGCACCTAAGCGAATAATTTGATCTAAGTATAAAATTCAATCAAGTACGCGATCCCGTACCTAAGCGAAGTCGAACTGTACTATAAGTCGGGCCTAATGAATTCGATTTTATAATTGGTTAAAATAGCGCTTTTTATAGTTAATTTATAAAACTATTTCGACTTAATCATTGGTTAGAAGTAGCGCTTTTACATCTTCTATATATATAAAAGAATACCGTCTGTACGATTGTCCTTTTCCTGCCTTTTGATTGGGAGGTGCTCTGTCATGGGGCGAAAAATTAGCGAAAACATAGGGCGATAACCACCCGGTGGTTCTCGTTCTATGTTTTCGCTACCCTAACCCTGGAAATATGGGGGGCAAGTTTTGTAGACGGACAGACGGTTTTTATGCCCTGCCCCGTCGGTACGACGGGTATCTACGATTGTCTAAGATAAATGGCAATAAAATAGAGTTGGCGTTTAAAAACCAACAAGACCTTGTTCTTTGTTGAAGCATTCGAATTTGGCTTTGTTGCACACCTACACCCAAACAGTTTGGAAAATACAGCCGAAATGCTTTCCAACATGGTTATGAACGTTGCCACGGGATAAGTGGAAACGGATATCAAAGAGGAAACTCTGCATCATTTCCAATCTCGTTTGGGTCACCTAGACTGCGATGCAATTGAAAGGCTCGCTACGAACCCCAGGTCAGGCATTAGAATTACGGACTATTCGCGTCCAAAATGCCTGACCTGCGTCAAAGGAAAGGGTCGAGGACGAAGCGGTCCAAAGAGGACTAAGGAAAAAATATGCCAACAGAACGAGTTGGTAGTATGTGCGGATCTTCAAAGACCGATCACCCCTCGCAACAACGTGAAAACAGATACCATGATGTGTTTGTTTACCATTTTTTGAATTACAGACACGTATTTGCTGTTCAAACAAAAGACCGATATTTGAATACTTTTTGCGCTGGTTTGAAAGTGAGTTAAATAACTAAGTTCACGTTTTACGCACAGAGGAAGGTAATTGGTTTCGGAATGTCGATTTATTCTCTTGACATTCTGGCGTTTGCCGTCCCATCACTGAGGCTAAAAGGCCAGCCTTAAACGGGAAGGCGAAACGCATGAATCGAAACATATTTAATATGGTTCGGGTTATAAAATTTGGTTCTGGTGTACAGTAGAACCTGTCAAATTTAATAGCATCGGGACCATCCCTAAGTTATTAATTCTAACAGGTTATTAAATCTGACAGGTATGGTTTTTTGCTGACATCATGCAATAGGTAATGATGTCGGTAGCCGTTGATGTGAGTATGGCGCTTGGGAAGTATTGGTGGGAGTATAACTAAGACTTGGAAAATGTAGACCAGTGTACACTTTGTTCGCCCACAGCTTGCTTCACTTGATATTGACGAATTGTTCTTTTGAAATATATTGGCGCATTTCCGGTGGTCGTGACAGCTTGGCCGAGCGGTTAAGTAAACTGATGATGTCATCTATTTACTAAGGGCCAAAAAAGCGAAATTTTGCCCTGTTTTTTGCATATAAAATGGGCACTTCTCTCCTGGTTTTTTCTTTTTTTCCTCACTCCATTCACCCCCCTCATCCAGCCATTCCAATGCCTCCTAGAGTCAACAAACCACCTCGTAAGACAATGATCGATGCCATCCGCATAGATCTTTGTCAACGCAAGCGCACAAACCCCAAGCTCACACACAGTCAGCTGATAAAGTGGCTAGAAGAAACCCACAACATCCTAGTTATCCCAGGCACGATCTCAGACACGCTGAAGCAGTCAGATGCTCTGCTTCGCATTGATGTTGAAAACACCAATGTCAGCATCAAGACGCACCGCACCGTCACTTATCCTCTTGTCGAAGAGGCCCTGATCCAGTGGGTCAAACTCTACGAGGCACAAATCAACATCTCAGGAGACCTCATTCGTGAGAAAGCCGCCATTTTTTTAAGGCGGCTTTCTCCCGATGCGTCGCCAACGTACGAGTTATGAGATGGTTGGATGGAGTATTTCTAAAAACGTCATGGAATTCAATCATACCGCCACTTTGGAGAAAGCGGCTCCGTCAACATGACGCTTCTTGCTGAGAGCCTGCCCGAACTTCGCCAATGTCTGGACCAATATAAATTGAAAGACATTTACAACATGGATGAAACTGGCCTTTTTATCGAATGCAAGCCGACAAATCGCTTGCAACACAACAACTGGAAGGACGGAAGCAAAACAAGGAACGCATCACGATTGCTGTCTGCAGCAACGGGGATGGTTCTGACAAGTTGCCGCTGTTGGTGATTGGCAAGTCAATGAACCCTCGATGCTTTAAAAATGTCAATCGAGACTCATTCGGCTGCAAATACCATGCAAACGCAAAAGCATGGATGACGCAGAATGTTTTCAAAATTTGGCTGACAGATTTCGACAAAGGAATGCATGGACGCAAATTTCTGCTGCTGCTCGACAACTGCAGCGCTCATATCCCCATTAAGAACCTTCCGGCGCAGGTCACCTTGGTCAACACAAAAGTTGTCTACCTGCCGCCTAACATCACATCCAAGATTCAACCTTGTGATGCTGGCATCATTCGCAACTTCAAGGCCTATTATCGTCGGCGGTTCAACCGGATGCTTTTGGAGCGGATTGAGGACAGTGTTGCCAATCTTGAAAAAATCAACGTTCCGGATGGGATTCGCATGGCTGTGGCAGCATGAAAGAACGATGTGAAGCCGCAGACGATTCAAAACTGCTTCAGACATCGCTCAATTCGTTCTGAGTCTAAGTGAAACTGTTGATGCAGCTGAAGTTGAGCCTCCGCAGGAAGTCTTCCAGGAATTAGAGGAGCAAATACGCCAGCTTCGGTACAGCAATCCGATGGACATCCTCAACCTGCTCAATTATCCCGCCTAGCAGGAGGTCAGTTGTGTTCCGGATGAAGAAGAGATTGTTGCGGAGATTCTCAGCACGTACGAAAACTTTGGAGTTCCAGAAGATCCAGAAGGCGAGGATGACAGTGAAGAACCTCCAACGATCTCCGACGCCGAGGCAAATCATATTTTGGTAAAGCTGCAGATTTACTGGATGCAACAAGCAGATTATACTTCAGCATCATTTCCTGCCACGCTTCAGAGGATGAAGGATCATTCGTTTAGTATTCGCCAGAAAAAACTTACACAAACTAGCATAACACAGTACTTTCAGTAGAAGTCAGAAAAATATATATGGAATTATTAATCTTATACTGGTCGGGACTGATCGAAACCTATTAATTATTAGTTATTAGTTTTTTGGCTCGGGACCGACGATTTTTATTAATTATGACAGGTTATTAGTTTTGACAGTATTAAATCTGACAGGTTCTACTGTACCTTTTGTTCTTTGAACGGAAGCGGCTGAGTATGCGAGCATAATCAACTGCAGTCCAACATGGAAGGATTACAACTCAGACACTAAAAACGTTACCGATATAGTGTTTCTTGGATCACCATGTATGGTGGGGAGTGATACGAAGAAAAATGCTAAAAGGGCTCTCGTACTTGGAAAAACATTGAAACGATGGGTTACAAGGTTCTCGTACTTAAGGAGCTACAATAAGACATGAAACACAGATTGAAACTTTGATTGAAGAAACGAACCAGAAAATTGTTCACGCATTGTAAGTTGCCGAAGAAAACGACTAAAAAGTCTTCAAAATGAACGAGTCTTACGCAAACAACGAAAAGGAAGTTCTTGGTTTCATTCGGTGGAAACTTAAGGTAAACTAAATGAATAACAAGCCCGGGGAACCGAAAATTTCAACCCCAGAAAATCTGTACGAAACTTGAAGAAATTTTGGAAGCAGCAGCTTTGGAGTGAAAAAAATGAAGAAAAAGAGAAAAGAAAAACTGGAAGCACAAATGAAAGAAGCTATGGAAAAAAGGCAGTACTAGATTGAAGTTATGGACGATATTTTTGGATGGAAATAAAGATATTTCTTCGAGGAAAACGTAAAATTTGGTTTTCGTATTTGCGGTTTTGGAATTGTAACTCCCACCCCCGAAAAATCCGCAACAGTCTAAGATCCCTCAATCTACCATGGGTTCACACTGGAAGCCATTCAGAACAGTGGAAGGCAGCTGACGAATCTGAGTTATATGCACCAGAGAAGCTAGGGACTTTGAAGGTATCCGGAAAGATAGAAACAAGGAATCTTTACTGACCAGATGGGTATATAAGCCAAAATTGAGAGATGACGACGAAACCGTGAAGAGATATAAAGCGAAACTTGTAGCTCAAGGTGACCAACAAGTATTCGTCGAAGATATTTATTTCCATGACAATTGAGATATCATGACTTTTGTGTCACGATCTTAGTTGCCATGGAATTAAATAACGTTAAATTGATTTTTAATCATGGCCTTTACCAGGAAAGTGCTGTCCTTCGTCGTGAGGTTTTCAGTTTCTATCCGAAAGCTGGGACGGAAGAGGGATATGAAACTTACTTGCAAATCAGTCAAGGCATGAAAATTTGCGATGAAAAAATGAATGAGATCAGTGCAACATGCACCAAAGATTTGGTTTTGAAATTGAGGAGATATTTCTTTGGGTTGAAACAGACCGCTTGTGATACGGACAAATAAGATTCAACCCAATGTCTGACCGACACATGTATTTTTTTTCGCAAAACTACCCACGGAACCCCGTTGGTGGACATCAACGTCAGTTTCTGGCACTGATATATCTCTGGTGAGTTTTTTTTAGGAAATGGGAGTAATTGCCCGTAGAAGAAAGAAATTTATTCAGAATTTCTGAAGGAAAAGAGGTATCGTTAGAGATGGTTTGAATAATAGGGAACCAGATTCATCCAAACTCATCAAATTATTAGGGTGAAAAGCATCCTAAAAGAAATTGATTTGAGCGCCACCTCTATTCGTCACAAGTGAACTTTTAGTTCTGGATATGGTTGTGCATCATGCATTACCAGAATTTTAAAACTATTTTAATGTCAAACTTTGATCATACTAGACACTATAACCTGCGCCAAGCAGAAGAACTGTGTCTATTTGCTCAGGCTGTCGAGAATGATTCACGTGCAGGTCGGAAACGACTCTGCGAACTACGAGGATAATTGTCAGCTCGAAGCAGCAGATGGTCAAAGCCGAGGCCAACAGGCGATCCAAGCAGCTGGGGTGGCTAGGCAGGCTGGGGAAGAAAGCATCAAAGGGAAAGGTCCATTTATAAAGCGTGCTGGACACCAGATGACGAGGCGCTCTGCCGTCCAGATGAAGCCAGCTTCTGTCGCGCATCGTCATCGCACGAATAAGTAAGTACACTGGTGGTATGTATGTCATCATCTTATCATGAGTACGTACACTGGTGGCATGGATGTCGCCATCTTATCATGGGTGTTGCTCATTGCATTTTAGGTGTTGTAGTCTAGGGCGAGGCACTAGGCGTAGAAGAGAAGCAGCAAAAAGAGGTAACCAAACTAATTCATTCTGCAATTTACTCTTTACTGTGTCAACGCCTTCTCTACTTCTGCGTCTCACCAAGTCGATTAGCAGACGTCGACATTTGGTAGCACTTGTTGGTCTACAGGACCCGCGATCCGGAAGAAGAGATCGAATCCAGCGGCAGTGGTGGCCACACTAGTCGTCTGTGAGGAAGCGAGAAATTTGTACGTCGCAGGCGGTTGCCTGTAAGAAATTATATGGAGATGAAACACGATGATTTGGCGGGTACAGTCGTTCCTGTGTCACCCGATGTTAATGCCATGACGACCCTCGCCAGTATGGCCGAGATGATGGCAACGCAACAACATGAGATGGCGCAGTTGTTGCAGCACCAGCGTGTGGTGCTGGATAAGTTAAGCTCCGCTCGGTCTACCGTTGAGAAGCGCGTGGAGGGCATTTCCATGCCAACATACCACGGTCCCGTGGGTGAGCCGCTACAAGTTTTCCTACAACAAGTCAAGTTGTACTTCAGCGCAAAAAACATTGATGTCCAAGACAGTACAAACCAAGGGCGGCTCATTGCTATGGTGGCGTCGAATTTGAAGGGTCAAGCAGCTGCCTGGTTTACGTTCAACCAAGACCAGTTGACGACTTTGAATGAACTTGCCGACGCGCTGCAAGCTGAATTTTTCCGCCTGACCTCCAGGAGCGCCTTCGTGCGGAACGCTTTCGTCTGAAGCAAGCCAACTGCAATGGACTGGAGGACTACGTGTCACGTTTTCGCACTATTATCTGTCAAGTGGAATCTATGTCAGAGATTGATCAAATCACTTGGTTTGTACATGGCCTGGTCAGGCGTACCCGAGAAGAGGTGTCTTATCGTCGATGCGCCACGGTGTTCAATTTTATTTCCGTCGCGTTGGAATTTGAGCGATCACACACGCAGCCTCGGATGACCCGACGTAATGATCGCGGAATGAATTTGGCAGATCCCATGCAAACCGACAACGTCCACATGCGGCAACCATCAAGAGAAGACTGCCGTCGCAAGAATTTGTGTTTCCGCTGCAAGAAGCCAGGTCATCGCATGAATGATTGTCATGTCAAAAGTTCCCGGTGTCGGCGTAAGGATGGTCCCCGTCGTGTGGTAAATTCAGTTCGAATTCGTACATCAAGTCTTGATGAGTCCAAGATGGATGAATCGATGTCTTTTCGGAGTTACACGATGAATATATCACGATTGGAGTCGCAAGCGTCGATGGAACAAGAAAATCGTCTGATTCGGAAGAAAGTTTTGGTCAACGGACGCGAACGGATTGCGTTGATCGACTGTGGTGCGAACCACAATCTCATTCGTCCAGGTATCGTTGATGATCCTGTCACCGAGCATGTCGCTTCTGTGGAGAGTTTTGATGGTCATATTCGGCGCAACATGCGCCTGCGTGCAGTCCACGCTACGGTGGAGATGGATGACATGAAGTTTGACTCGATTGCTCTCACTGAATATCGTCTTTCCGTCACGCACGATCTCATCCTGGGGAAGCCATGGCTGACACGGTTCAATCCGGCCATTGATTGGCAAACGCATGTCATCACGGTCTCGTCCATGAAAGTTTTCGATACAATAGAAGATCGTGCAAAAGATTGTGACTTGCCATTGGATGGTAATTCGGACAAACATCTTGCGACGCAGGAAATCCAGTACGACCTTTATCATGTCAAGGTTACGGCTATCGACGACCATAAGGACGAGTCGCCAGAAGTTGCGCTCTTGCTAGACGAGTATCGTGATGTTTTTCCCGACGAGCTACCCGTTGGATTGCCGCCCGAGCATCGCGTGGAATTTGAATTAAACATGAAGCCGGATGCACGTCCAATAACCCGTGGACCCTTTCGATTATCGAAAACAGAGCACGAGGCGCTTCAACTTTTCGTGGAATACCTATTATAAAAATAACGGATTGAAATAAGCGACTCACCATGGGTGTCGAACGGAGTCCTGAAACGCGACCCGCGTACAGGTAAAATGCAAAGTCGAGCAGAGTTGATTCGAAGTGGAGACCCAACGTCTCCAATACGATGGGTCGTGGACTACCGGTATCTTAACAGCCAGACGCTGATTCCTAAGATTCCTCTGACAAACATCGAACAACTGTTTGATCAGATGGCGCATGCGCGCGTTTTCAGTGTCATAGACTTGGCACAAGGATACCACCAGATGAGAGTAAAACCGGCGACAAGGCCGTACACAGCGTTTAGGACGGGGCGTGAGACATACCAATGGTGTGTGGCACCCATGGCTGTGGCTGGTATGCCAGGTATTTGGTCCAGGCTCTTGCGCGTGATATTTGCGATTTTGGATTTTGTCGTGGTATATCTCGACGACATCTGTGTGTTTTCGAGATCCGATGAAGACCATGTGAAGAACCTACGTACTGTTATTGATATCTTGCGACGCGAGAAGCTCTACACTCGGCGTGAGAAGTGTGTATTCTCTCGTGGATCGGTCAACTTTCTTGGCAACACGATCTCTAATGAAGGTCTTGAAGTGGATCTAAAGAAAACGATGGCAATTGAAATGCGGAAAAAACCAACAACAGTCAAAGAACTGCAACGTTTCTTAGGCATAGAAGGTTATTATCGACGGTTTATTCATCGCTTCGCGGATATTGTTTTACCTTTGAGTGATTTGGTGAAGAAGAACAAACGTTGGGAATGGACAGCATACCAGGAGAATGATTTTCTTGTTATCAAAGTAGTCTTACAGCAATCTCCAATTCTTCGATTACCGGACTTTGATAAGCTGTTCGTAGTGAAGACCGACGCGTCCCGTCTTTGCTGTGGTGGTGTCCTTTCACAACGTTACGATGGCTTCGATCATCCGGTGGCATTCTATTCGAAAACGTTGGGTCAGCACGAGGTTAACTGGCCAGTTCACGAGAAGGAGCTGTTTCTATCAAGTTTGCGCTCGCCAAATGGCGCCACTACCTCCATGGTAGGCGATTCCTCGTTTATACCGACAATATTGCGTGCAAGTGGTTTCTGCATCACCCCGCTGTGTCGCCCGAGCTCGCTCGCTGGTTGGATTTCTTCTCGCAATTTGATTTCGAGCTTCACCATGTAAAAGGGGTGCGGAACATTGTTGCCGACGCTCTATCAAGGCATGTACCAACCGATGACGCGATACTACAAGCTCCTAACCAGCAGCCGACCAGTTTAGTTGGGATTGATCATCGTCATAGGGATCAACCGTCCGCAGATAATGTCGTTTTCTGCTGGTGCTGTTGTGGCTCATGATTACAAAGGAGAGTTCGGCCAGGCTCAACGTCTCCTCGGAGAACGACAGAAGGTTATCAATGCTCTTGCGTCGTGTAGTTCGTATGATTTGCACCTCCTCCTCGATGAACAATCACGGGGGGGGGTGAATAGTAGTCGGCGTGCGATATCAGTCAATGCGGTGGAACGACACGCAACTACAGTCTCACTATCGGATCGTACTAGAAAAATGTTTGCGTCGGCATACAAGGCGGATCCCGCCTATGCCACTCCGGCTGGCGACATGTATTGGAAGGATAACCTTGTCTACAGGAAGACGTCAAAGCAGGTTGATCCAGTTTGCGTACCTAAAGATTACGAGCTACGTACAGTATTCTCGCCGAGTTTCACGACGGTGCGGCTCATCCAGGAGTCCCTCGAACTCTAGCCAAGGTGCGCCAGTGGTATACATGTCCTGAACTCGAAGTTGATGTGATGGAATATGTCCAGAGTTGTTTGACATGCTGCAAGTTCAAGGTTCCAAGTACAAGAAAGAAGGGCAAGCTTATTCCGCTTGAAGTGCCAGCCGAATGATGAAAATGCACTATCTAGTGCGCCACCCCTTACAATGTCGGATGATACATCCGGATCGCCGAAAGCGATCATCAACAATGAGCTAGATGCGGCTCAAAAAGCCCAACTTTCCGCACATGAACGAAGGGCTGCGTTGCGCGCCCCCAAACGCCCTCCACAGGCGTCATATAAGTTTGAAGGTTCTCGTGACCTCCCAAAGTGGGCTACGACTATGGTAAGGAATGGTTTAGCATTCTATACTCCTATTCCTGCGGCTAAAACAGCCGTATAAATGCGAACGCCGGAAGAAACTCCGGGAACAACTGCTCACGCAGAAGCAGTTCACTAGCGTCTCATACCGAGAGCGCCTTGACAGACAGGCATAGGGTGCCCCTGTTGAGAACGTCCACGAGGTTCCTATTGTTCTTTCTCCGGGAGAAAGTGCCGAAGATGCCGAAAAGAGATTCCGCGCTTGGGCGGAAGGGGAGAAACTCCTCCCTATCTTTACTGAGCTGCACGACAGCTATTCCGAACATGACGTTCGGGTGGAGAGGGTGTTGCGCATGGCGTTTTCCCGAGCCAAAGCGATGAGGCAATTACGTGCCCCTAATACACACTCTATGCCAGCGTTCCTACTCCCAACGCGGTGCCGGAGAACAGAGCGAGCGCCGCATCTGCCTCTGGCGAACTCGTACCTACTGGGATTGAAGGGGCTTCTCGCGCCCCTTTAATCGTTGACTCGCCGCAGCGGGATTCTCCCGCTCGAAAGCGTCAACGACGTCACGGCAATCCTGCGGCAGGGGAGTATCGGACTCCCACGAGCTCTGTGAATGTGGATAACCTTTCCACTTCACCAGATATTGGGTTTCACCCCGATGATGGCGTCGCGCCATTAAACGCTACACATCATAATGTGGAGTGCCCTCCGTATCGAGAATTGGAGGAGGAGGTCGCGCAATTGCGACGTGAGATTCACGAGCGCTGTAATCGACACAGCCATCGCATCTGTGATGTCCAGGAGGGCCTACGCTATGAGGAGAGTGCGACTGACCGCACCGAGAGGCGGTTTGCCTCTCTCGCGTCAACCTTTGCGGAGTTGCGGGGTTGCCTTTCGACCCTGTCGGAGTTATTACGACCTGCCGCTCCTTACGGCTTTTATGACTACTCGACTTTCCAACCCCCTCCAAGAGGAGACCCGCCTCCGGGTCCTTGTATGGCTTAAGCATGCCAACATAGAAGGTTGGATGTGTACGCATCGCCTTCGTAATATCCAAGGTGTACGCCAAGCCCTTTCGGGCTAGCACCTTGAAAGGCCCCACAAACCTGGGGCGCAGTTTGTTCCTTAACACATTCGAAACTGCATGCGTAGGAATGTTGTTAGCGTTTAATAAAACACTTTCTCCTACTACATACGCCTTTCTGTTACGCCGACCCTTGCGGTCGGTCTGTTCCTTTTGCTTGTCTTGGCTTTCCGCCATGGCGTCGCAAACGTGTCGTAAGACACTAAGGCGCGTCGATAAAAACTTATCGATGTGATTTCGCACAGATACAGGGATGACATCAGGGAATCCTCCCCCCTTAAGCCTTGGGCCACACACATGTGGCGTCAACGGAACCCCGGATTCACTAATCCGTTCACGTAAAACGGTGTAAACCCCGTCGATGCATGGACCGAATTGTTTATAGCAAATTCGGCCATAGGAAGCATCTCACTCCAACGCTTTGGAGAATCCGGACATAAACTACGTAGAATATCCTCTACAACGCGTTTAACGCGTTCCGTTTGTCCGTCAGTATGCGGATGATCCGCAGTGGACATGAGGAGCCTGGTGCCTAGAACCTTAAACAGCGCCCCCCCAAAACTGTCCCGTTAAACGGGGATCCCGATCCGATACAACGGAATCGGGTAGACCGTGCTGTCGAAAGACACGGTCTAGGAACACTTTCGCTGTTCCTTGTCCATCAATGGACTCTGGCACCGCCGCCAGGTGAGCCATCTTGCTCAGACGGTCTACAAAGACCAATATGCCGGTGTTTACGGCCTTATCCTTCGGAAAACCGAAGAAAAAATCCATACTAATGGATTTCCAACATTCCGTCGGAACGGATAAGCCAAAGGCGCAGCTGAATTTGCAGAGGGTTTAACCCTCTGACACGTCTCACAGGTGCGTATATACGCACCGACCCACTTATACATTTTGGTCCACCAATACAAAGTGCTTAAAGCGCTGTAGGTCTTTAAATGACCCCCGTTAGGGGCGTCATGTGCCTCAAAGAGGACTCTATACTTCAGTTCCTCATTATGAGGAACAACCATCCGCGGAGTGTCTTCCGCGCTCGTGCTATAAAATAGCAGACCGTCACAGTACCTGTAACGGTGTAAAAGCTTCAGCTCGACTTGACAGGGTTGGCTCAGACGAGCCAAGACCCTTTTCACCTAACGCGCTGATAAGCGCCGTACATTGTGGGTCTTTCCCATACGCCTGGCGTATGAGGTCCACCACAGACGAGGTGATGAATGTCGCGTGAGCGAGATCGTAATCGGGACGACGCGACAACGCGTCTGCAAGCACATTCTGCTTGCCAGGTTTATACATAACCCCAAAGTTGTACTCGGCAAAGAAGGAGATCCAACGGGCAATCCGTTGCGAGAGATGAGGCGACTTTGTCGCTGTCCGTAAGGACGCGTGGTCTCTATAAACCAAGAACGGCTTTGATCCGAGTAGGTGAACCCTAAATTTGACAAGGGCATACTTCATAGCAAGTAGCTCCTTATCATGAACGGGATAATTCCGTTCCGCAGCTGTAAGCTGCCTCGGCTCAAACACAATTACGCGTTCCCTTCCTGCATCGTCTGCTTGTAACAAAGCACATCCGATTGCGATATCGGAGGTGTCGCAGACGACACTAAATGATTTCCCACCCAAGCATCTGGGAGATCAAGAACGGGAGCTTTTAACAAGCTCCCCTTTACCGCTTCAAAAGCGTTTTGGTGTTTGGTTTCCCAACACTAATCAACATCCTTCTTAAGAAGGTCGGTTAATGGCTTCGCCATTTCAGCGTAGTTTTCGATGTATTTGTGGAGTTAATTGGCTAATCCAAGCCACTTCCGTAAATCTCTAAGATTTACAGGCGAAGTCCACTCCACAATGGCTTTCACCTTCGCGGGATCCGCCCGCACTCCATCCTTACCGATGAAGCATCCGAGGAAAGGAATTTCCTCAGCACCAAATATACATTTGGATGCGTTCGCATATACTTATGCTCTCGCATACATTCGACCACCGATCGAAGGTGCATTAAGTGCGTCTGAACATCAGACGAGTCGCCTTCCGCACGACTATGAACGAATATATCGTCGAAGTACGTCTGAGCGTACTTTCTATGAGGGCGGAAGAGTTGAGTCACCAAGCGATTGAAAGTCGCTGGTGCATTTGAAAGCCCTTGTGGCATAACAAGCCACTCCCACAGCATGCCGCTAGGCGTGCTGACCGCTGTAAGTGGAATAACGGACGCTCGCATGAGCACCTGATAATACCCGTCCACCAGATCTAAGGCACTGTATACAGTACATCCCGACATATTGTTCTGGAGGACATCCTTCCGAGGAATCGGAGTCTGCATGGGTACAGTAGCTGCATTCAGCTTGTTGTACACATGCACAATGCGCCACTTTCCGTTCGGTTTATGAACACAAAAAGTGGGAGATGAGTGGGGAGACTTGCTCTCCCGTACCATCCCTGCCTCTTCTTTCCCCTTGAAGAATGCGTCGATGACGTCGCATTGTTCCTTGGGGAGAGGCCACTGCCTAGTGACACAATATTTGGTTCCAAGAACCAAATCAATTTCATGTCGGACTCCCCGATCCGGTGGTAACCCCATCGGCGGGTTGTCACTAATAACATCTCCAAATTCCTTTAATAAGGAATGGTAAGGGTCCTCAGGATCCGCGAGGATCTTGAGGCCGCTTCGGGCATTTAATGCCTGTTTGGTTTTCACCAAAACTGACTCGTCCATCGTGGATGAGGAGCTCAACTCTTCTTCCGGACGCAACACGACGACCTCGTCGATTTCACCTGCTTTCACAGCAGTTTCAAACTCGTTGAAGGACATCTCCTACAACGACAACAGTTAGCCTACCCCAGGCAACCGTTCCAGTCTTACGCCTTCCGTGAAAACACCTGTCACGCTATTCAGCATCCGATAGAACTGCTGATTACTGGGCTCGGGACTCGTCCCGAGACCCAGATGGGGGGATTCAATTGCCCCATCTAATGGAAGCGCATCGCGCCTATCCACAGAGGTCGTTACCTCTACCACCGGTGACTCGCCGGTCTCACCTACGACGGCGTGTTCGGAATCAATTCCGACGTGCGAAAGAGACGAACTACGGGTCTCTTAGCTTGGAAGCGCCTCGCGCTTAACCACAGGGGTCTCCACCCCTACCACTGGAGTTACCACAGGTAGATCACCAGTCTCGCCTATAACGGCGTGGTCGAAATCCTTTCCGACGTGCAAAAATAGACGAACTACGGGTATCTTTGCTTGGTTGGAAGCGCCTCGCGCTTAACCTCAGAGGAACCCACCTTTAACACTTGCGACGCTACAGTCTCGCCTATATCGGCGTGGGGATTAATCGTCGAATCCCCTTCGTCAAGGAATACTTCCTTGATCTCATTGGGATTGATCATCTCAGACATCCCAATCTATGGCATCTCTCGCCAGAATCGCTTTTGTGATCGAGCAAAGGTGGGTTCGTGACTCGCCAATGCTTCAACCGATCGCGGGTGCGTTGAGCCAATGGACTTAGACTTCCAGTATATCCATGGCTCGTGGCGTTCCAGCAACTTCATGCCCAGAATGAGGTCATAACTCGAGTCCAAATTCAAGACTAGGCAACGTTCCAAGCTGTCGAAGTCTGTAAACTTCAGCTTAAGGTCAATCGAGACCTTGACTACAGAAACCTGTACGCCCGTCTCTAGACGGACCGTGACAACGTCACGAGAACGTGCCTCTAGGGCCTCGGCATACAGCGGACTCTTCTAAACAGAAGCTCGTCTGACATAATTGTCAGACGCTCCAGATTCTATCAAGACTCTCAAAGGCTTATCAAAGCCTTTCACGTCCGCAAGGATGACCAGAAAACCTGGCTGGTACACCAACTCGGTGCTAGAAAGCACGGTTTCCCTCGGGGCTTTGTGCTGGCGACCCCTACCCTGGGGTTTAACAGCAGTGAGGGATCCCCCAGTAGGGCGCCCCGAACCTACTGGGAGCCGTCGTTTCCCGACGTCTTGGGAGAGGGTGTAATGGGGTGCCATTACATAATAGATATTCAAGTTAGAATATGACAGTTTAATTTCAGACGCGTTGTCTTAAATTTAAATAAGAGATTATAACTTATTATAATCTAAGAAGGAAAAGTCGATTCGGTATAAATAACGAATCTTGCAGGTTAACTAATAGTACAGTTAGTTAAAGACTTGATATTATTATATTAATTAGTTAAGTACTATACTATTAGCCTCTAAACCACCCATTAAATAAACACTCTTAATTATGCGTTCTAACCCACAAGTGAATATTAATATATTTACTTTAATTATAGGATTAGTTGTCATCAACTAATCCTACCCCTCCCGTATTGCGCGCTTCCTCGCACAACACAGTGTAAGCCTGTAACAGGATCAGTCCTGTTACACCTGGTAGCACTTTGTGGTCCGTCTTAACGACCACAGTTCCGTTCTGCTAGTTAACTAGCGGGGCGAAGATTAAGAGCCGCTCGGCATCATGTCGCGAGACATGTCGGCTGCCGAGCGAGAAAGAACGCTGGAAGTGGTGAATAAACACTTACCTCACTTCACGTCGCGTAGTAAAGACGCGAAAGTAGAAATGGTTCGGTCCATGGGGACCGACATCATTACCTTCCTCCTGGGTAAGCCCCCGGAGGAAGCAATAGAGGTGGTGAATCGCTTTAGGCGAAACCACCTAGAAAAGCCAGCACGGCCCGCGCCAGAGGCAGCGCGGACCGCAACTGCACCTACAACGCATAGCGTTGAAGTGGTAAAGGCGCGAGTACCGCCCTTTACCGGCGAAGGGGGCGAGCCCCTTCGTAGATGGTTTGCAGAGGTGGAAGATGCCATCTCTGTGCAAAATATTGTTGACGAACGTCAACAGGCGTACTTCGCCACAACATGTCTAGGCGGCAGAGCCAGGGCATGGGCGATGGGTCGCAGAGCCACTGATGACTCTGCGTTCCTTACTTATAAGGGATTTAAAGCTGAGCTAAAGCTCAACTTTGAATATCCAGAAATGGAGCTAAGTAGTCGGCAGGAGTTCATGGAACTCCGGCAAGGTAAGCTTGACCTTCAAGCTTAGCTCAGAAAACGCAATATTTGCTGTCAAATATTGTGTATGAGCCTGTTCCCCCTGCTATGCAGGTCACTGGCTTCATGAAGGGACTCAACGATGGTCCCGTCAAACAGAGTCTTTACCGGCACCCGCCAAAGCCTCTAAGGGATGCCATTGATATGAGCATCCGTGAAGATTTCAGCGTCATCGCATGCTGGGTACAGCCGAAAGGCTCAACAGCCCTTCGCTTTTGACATGCCGCAACAGCATGTCAACAATCAGCAGTCGGGCAGACAAAGTTCACACTTCGTCTCAAGAAACAGCCACCCGCGCCAGAGCATGGGTGGTGGAGGTCCAGAGCCGATGGACCTATCGGTTGCGGTTGCTTCGAGTTCGAAGCAACCGAAATTTAAGAAGAACATTCGCTGCAATAGATGCGCGAAAGTGGGGCATTTTGCCCATGAGTGTATGGCACCGCTTCCGGTGCAACGCAGTCAGCGGACGGATTTGTCCGCTGCACGGCGACACCAACAGGGACATCACCCCGTTGGTGCAAAAAAGGTAAATCACCAGTAGTGGAGGGGCGCCCTACTGGGAATGTTATCCCACATGCCGACATAGGGCATGTGAGGGTAATAGCCCCAGACGGGACTATGTCCTGTCAAAAGGTGCAGGGTGATGGTAAGCCTCTTATCACCCTGGAGGTTAAGCCGCACGGGAGCGATGTCCCCATGCGAGCTTTGTTTGACACAGGAGCGTCAACAATTTAGTTAGAACTCAGAGTCTAACGCTGTTGAGCTTCGTGGAGGTAGAGACCCCACGAAGTATGTTTTCAGTCCGGTTAGCAACAGGTGCAACCGTGACTATTCCAAAGCGTGTGATTAAAACACGCTTCGAGTTGAATCAACTGTCATTCGAGGATGAATTCATCGTCCTCGATTTAGATGACAAGTTCGATGTGATACTTGGAATCCCATGGATGTCCAAGTTTAATCCTTCGATCGACTGGGTTAACCTATCGATCGACTGCGGCGGACGCACAGGATCTGATCACCCTGTGTGTAATACGGCTGTATCAGAAGATACAACCGCAGCGTCGGACAGTCTGGTGGATAGCGATGGCACCACCAGTTCTGTTCCGACACGATCAGCTGAAGGTACCTCCGCTGATGAGAGTCCAGAGGGACTACCACACGCAACAGAAGAGTCGTTGCGTGTTGGAGAAAAACATTCCACGGGTGATAAAGACCACCGTGAGAATGAAGTTATATCCACGGTGGGAAACACCCACCGTGAGAATGAAATAGTATCCACAGTGGGAAACACCCACTGTGCGACCGAAGGTTCCAACACGACGAATGAATTCCGTGTTGATGAGAGTGAACTCACGATCGAGTTCAATCGTGAGCAAAACTCCGTGTTGGCCAGTGCCCACCACGTTGCGTTAGCCATGCGCACGGGTGATAAAAACCACCGTGTCGCAGAAAAGGCGGCCGGTCAGACGAGCACATCTGATCGCCAAAATTCCATGGTAGGCAGTGGCCACCATGATGATGAGTATTCGCACACGGTGAATCGTAATCACCGTGTAGCAGTCAATCAGACGAGTGCGTCTGATTGCATGGGCAGTTCCGTCGAGACGATCAACGTCTTGACGCAAACGGAGACCGGATTAGCTACCCAGTCTCTGTTGATGGAACACCCTCCGAAAGAAGTTTCGGAGGTGATGGCTCTTCCAGCGCTAATCTGGAAGAAGTTTGTGAGAAACTTGCACGATGGTCAGATCGAACAGATCTGTATTATCGTAGCAACATATGATGTAGGGGATATTCGTGAACGAATATCCACATTACAAGTGGAAAACATTGGGAACCTCGTTCCCAATGACCAAACCAAAGTTCAGCGCTTTGAAGCGCAGAGCTGGGAGTCGCTTAAAGCGAACTCCCCATTTTATGAGGTATTTCGAGAATACGCTGACGTATTCCCAGAAGAAGTACCTATCTAGCTCCCTAAGGATAAGGGAACTCATCATGATATTGACCTCGAGCCAGGCACGAAGTATTGTGTTAAGCGGCAATGGCCGT
This sequence comes from Peronosclerospora sorghi, assembly GCA_026184515.1. Classification (NCBI taxonomy): domain Eukaryota; phylum Oomycota; class Peronosporomycetes; order Peronosporales; family Peronosporaceae; genus Peronosclerospora; species Peronosclerospora sorghi. The sequence continues at coordinate 5,631,017 of CM047586.1, read as the reverse complement.
TGCCGCGTGATCAAGTAAAAGCGATCGACGAGTTTTTTCGAAGCTCGTCGTAAAGCAGGTCAATTGCGGGAGTCTATCTTACCGCACTCTACCCACACCTTTTGTGTGAAAAAGTCCACAGGTGGGTGGAAAATCGTTCACGCTTACAACAAGCTGAAAGCAGCGACGGTACCGGCACAGACACCGATACCGCGGAAGGATGTCATCATAGATGGCATGTGCGGTAGCAACATCTTTAGTGCTCTCGATCTAAGAGATGGCTTTTATCAAATCCTAATGCGTGAGAAGGATATCCCTCTCACGGTGGTAAGCACCCCAAGCGGCATGCTTTGGGAGTGGCTTGTTATGCCGCAGGGGCTTCGAAATGCCCCTGCTACGTTTAACAGATGCGTAACGCATCTATTACGCCCGGTGCGAGAGTTCGCACCGAGTTATTTCGATGACGTGTTCATCCATAGTAAGGTTGAACACGATAAAAGCGATGTAGATGTCCATAGGGAGCATCTACGTCGAGTGTTGGAGCTTATGCGTAAACATAAGCTCTATGCAAATCTGAAGAAGTGCACCTTTGGTGCACCTGAGATACCCATTCTTGGATGCTTTGTGGGCAAGAACGGGGTGCGTCCTGATCCAGAAAAGATCAGGGTTATCGTTGAATGGCCTACGCCAAACAACGTTAAGGAACTTCGAAAGTTCCTTGGGTTGGCAACATATTTGCACAAGTATTCGTGCAACTATGCTGGGTTGATACGACCTCTTTATCAATTACTTAAGAAAGATGTCGAATGGCATTGGGATACCCAATGTTAAGATGCTTTTTGTTCAGTCAAGTAAAGCTTGACTGAAGCGCCTGTCTTGGCTATAGCCGATAACGAGTGTCCGTTCAACGTCGTTTGCGACGCGAGCGATTTCGCTATCGGCTGTGCTTTGATGCAGCGTGATCACGATGATCGTTATCGCGTAATCTGCTATCAATCGCGTCAGTTGCGCCCAGCCGAGCGCAACTATCCAGTGCATGACAAGGAACTCCTTGCCATGAAGTACGCACTGGCTAAGTTTCGGATCTATCTATTGGGAGATAGACCGTTTGTGGTTTACACGGACCATGCGTCGCTACGCACGGCCGTGAATTCACCACACATTTCTCAAAGAATGGCTCGATGGCTGTCATTCTTTGCTGAATACAACTTTACGGTTGAATACAAACCCGGAAAGTTGAACGTGATAGCGGATGCGCTATCACGAAGGCCCGATTACGAGATGAAACCGTCCGTAACCGAAGTGGCCAGTGCAAACGCGATCCGTTGCACTGCTTTGTCGTCGTCAATTATACGACAAGTACGCGAGGCGTACAAAACAGACGAGGAGACACGTCTGTTGATTGATTACTTAAGTAATCAATCAAGTGAGAAGCGCGACAAACTCCCAGAGTTCCTCCGCGCTTGCGTGCATCGATATCGACTGCACGATGGTCTGCTGCTTTACAGCACAGGCCAAAAAGATGACAGTCGCATCGTCGTTCCAAACGACGATGATCTCAAACATCAAATTATGTTTGAGTATCATGATGCACCGATTTAGGGGCATCAAGGTCGAGAGAAGACATAAGCTTCTCTCGCACGTGACTTTTACTGGCGAAACCAGTACAAGTGGGTACGCAAATACGTACGCTCTTGCGAGATTTGCCAGCGCGTTAAGCCTGCGCAGTCTGCACAGGCTCCGATGCAATCTCTGCCGGTTCCGACAGAGTGTTGGAAGTCCATTTCAATGGACTTCGTATTCGGTCTTCCACCCGACAATAGTCGGAAGACTGGAATAGTGGTCTTTGTAGACCGTTTCAGTAAGATGGTACATCTTACTGCAGTATCAGCGAATGTAACCGCCGCTCAAACAGCGCGGATATTCGTTGATACGGTATTCCGTTTGCACGGAATGCCGGAAGACATTGTATCGGATCGAGATCCGAGATTTACAGGACGTTTCTGGCAAGAAACGTTCTCATTGTTGGGAACCCAGTTGGAGATGTCAACTGCGGACCATCCGGAAACGGATGGGCAGACGGAACGGGTTAACCGCGTTATCGGAGACATGTTGCGATCATACGCACATGCCTTTGAACAGTGGAATGACTACCTGTCACTCACTGAATTTGCGATTAACAATTCGGTGCATGCTTCAACTAAGCATACACCGTTCTACGTGAATACCTTAAGGCATCCACGAACCCCAGCTTTACTTGGCGGTACGCCAAATCTAAGTGGGGGAGGGACCCGCTCAAATTTTGAGCGAGTCAATGCGCAAGTTGCGACTGCAACTTGTGAACAAAACGATGGCCCTTCTACTGAAAATACAGTAGAAGCGGAAGCAGCTTCAATTAAAACTGAAGCTGCATATGAATATGTGTCTGCAGCAATGGCTGCAGACAACGAGGACAATGCACCTACTGCTGATAAAGCAGTAGATGAATTCGTATTACAGCGCCAAGCTGTAATACGCTATGTAAAGGATGCACTTGCCTCTGCTTTTGATAAGCAGAAGCAAAATGCAGATAAACAAGGAAGGAAGAACAAAAACTCCTTTCTTAAAGGTGAATTAGTATTACTAAGTAATACTAATTTGCCTACACATGCAATAAGCAACTTCCCTACACGGAAGTTGCTTCCTAAGTACATTGGACCCTTCAAGGTCCAAGAGATTCGGGGGAATGCCTATACCTTAGACATTCCCACAGAAATGCGGCTCCACCCAACATTCTATGTTGGGCGGCTCAAACCGTATCATTTTCTTCGTCTTACGACGAGACGCAGAACCACGGGAGATGCCGTGCTTCTCCAAGTCTCCCAAGAGAGACTTGTAATCGGCCTCCAGCCGTTGATGAGCAGAGCGGAGAGTCGTTACCTCCGCCTTCGACTGCTCGAGATCAGCCGTGCGCCGATCGAGCTCTCTCTTATAGCGAGAAAGCAATGTACAGAAGATCATTCTTCTGCTGGAGGGCAGTGTGCGCTCCGAGGATGTCGCGGACATCCTTGCGAAGAGACCGATATGTCTTCACACAGTGAGACATATCGCTGCTCAAGGAGGAACAACCCTCCTCGAGTTTGCGGAGCAAAGAACCATGCTCCGCAACAACAACGGCGAGGGAATTCTCAACCTCCGCCGCCCCTTATCAATAATCAGGGGAATAAGCGATATATCCTCGAGCGCTTGATCTCGAAGCGCTCGGTGCCTTTGAAGAAGGGGCAGCGTACCGAGTACTTGGTACGCTGGCTGGGATATCCCCAAGAGTTCGACTCTTGGGAACCGATTGAGGTTCTGAGGGCCGACGCCCCAGACCTTTTGACTGAGTTTGAGAAGAGGTCTCAAACTCATAATGCGAAGTAGCATCAACAGTAGGTGTTGATGCATTCAGGGTATCAATTAAACCCTGAATTTCGGCGGGCACGGAAAAACCACCGTACCCCCGCAACTCCTCCTCTGACAGAAGAGGAGTGCCCTGCGTTCACCGCGGGCAAACGAGGTGAGAAGGGACACCACACTTTAACCCTTCTTTGATGCAAGCAAAATGGATGTATTCCATTTTGCCTGTTCGTGAGTGCTTTAAAAAGCGCTCGCGCATTACGTGAACTTCATTCACGTAATCATCCGGGCTTTTGTTGTATTTTTCAGCAAAAGAATTTCAACTCTGAGTCAGGGCGTCTTTATTGTCCCTGTTCTTCCTTGACCTTTTCCGGCTCGAATAATATCGAACCTGGAAAAAGAGGTCAATAAAGTACAGACGTCTATCGTCTGTACTTCGATCGAATCGACGCGACTGGATGTATTCGCAGTCATCCAGCACATTGATATCGAACAACGCATACTGGCAGTTCCGTTTACGGTGACCGCCACAGTTGGGGGCGATAGCCCAGCCAGGGGTCCAAAACCCCATCCTGTACGGAACATGTGGTTCCGTACGATGATACGCTTTAGAAGCGGCAGCCGCCGCTTCTGTTCGAGCCCTTTTAGCAGGCGGAGCATCGCCTGCTTCAACACCACGCGCCGGGGTTAAATCACCCCGACGTGGAGAAGTACTTGGTCCAGGTGGGGATCTGCGTTCCCGCAACCACCTGTGATAATCATTGTCGCTGTCATAGCTGACAGCGCCACCAGAGTCGTAATCGCTGTTAGGCGATGAGCACCTAGCGAGTTTTGACTCGCTAGATCCTTCAGTGGGAACATCTGTATTCCCATCACTTTGTTCGGAGTCAGAACTCCCGAACATGGCCCTCTTGCAACACGCCATTCGGAAGTTGCCATCGTGCAAGATGTTGCATTAGCAACATCTCCCTGTTTCTTGTCAGATGCCGCCTTAGCAGCATCTGTGGTCGAAGACGGTACGTCTTCCGACCTTTGCGTAGTTGACGCTGCTAATGCAGCGTCACTGTTGTAACTCAACACCTCAGCACCTAGTGCTGAGGCGGAGGAAGAAGCTCCTTCATTGTTTTCAGCAGCGCTCTTTAGAGCGCCGCCGCCGTGTGCTTTGACCCTCTAGTCGATGGTCAATCAGTTAGTGAATGAGAAATTCCGACCAACAAGTGCCACCCATGATTGGCCAAAATAAGAATTATTATTGGCCAACAACCTTAAGTGGGGGGTGATGTAATGGGGTGCCATTACATAATTGATATTCAAGTTAGAATATCACAGTTTAATTCAGACGCGTTGTCTGAAATTTAAATAAGAGATTATAAGTTATTATAATCCAAGAAGGAAAAGTCGATTCGGTATAAATACCGAATCTTGCAGGTTAACTAATATTACAGTTAGTTAAAGACTTGATATTATTATATTAATTAGTTAGTTACTATACTATTAGCATCTAAACCATCCATTAAATAAACACTCTTAATTTTGCGTTCTAACATCCCACAAGTGAATATTAATATATTTACTTTAATTATAGGATTAGTTGTCACCAACTAATCCTGCCCTAATTGTATTGCGCGCTTCCTCGCAAAATACAGTGTAAGCCTGTGACAGGATCAGTCCTGTTACAGAGAGCTTTTTACCTACCCTCGGCCCCTTAAAGCCATAGTATCTCTGGGGGTTTCGCGGACATCTGTTCCGCAGATGATCCGCACATCCACACAGGAAGCACCTCAGCGGCCCCTGCCGCTGCAGCATTGCATGAAGCTCCGCTTCAGAGCCCAACGAGATAGAGTCAACGTGACTCTTAGCGGAAGGTTTATCCTCCGCTTCGACCTGACTCAGGTCCATGGGTTCGGGACCCACCTTAGAGTAACGAAAGTTTCTCTAGGCGTTGAACGCCATCTTAAACGCCTCCCCCAGGGATTGGGGTCGGCTTCGGAATAGCTCCGAACGTACTGGCCCTTCTCTCAGGCCTACCATGAACACGGGAATGGACACATCGTCCGAGTACGCTTTCGCGTACATCCCTGCCAACAGGGTTTTCAGTTCCTGGATATATGTTTCCAAGTCCCAAGTGCCCTGACGGCACCTCAGAAACGCCAGCTGATTCTGGAAAACCAGATCAGGCGTGGCGTACATGTCCATAAGCTTCTTCTTAAGGACTTCCCAGGTTGGGAACACGTCCGTGACTGAATTCGATCACGTGAACGCCCATTCACGGGCTTTACCCGTGAGATGGGTCAGTGCAAGTCCCACTTGCAGGTGATCAGCGATCACATTCGCTGTGGCGAAGGCCGTTTCGACCTCTCGAATCCACACATAAAGGTTATCACCTTTTTCACCGGTGAATTACTTTATATTAAAGGACAACGGGGGAGTACCCCCGTGGACGTGGAATGACTTCCACAACAACTTTCCTCATGGGCGATGAGGGCATTGACCCTCGCCTTTACGTCCTCAAGGCCCTGCTACACTAGGAGCTGCATACCTTCGTCACCTAGTATGGATAACAGCCTGTTAAAGGCTTCCTGCTGGACGAGGGTTAACCTTTACCAATCATCCTGATTCATCCTTTGAAGAGGATGCCGTAGCCTACCAACACAGGGGTTGGATTGACTACAAGTGCTACCAGATGAAGGTATGGTACAAATACGTTGCAACACTTTTGTACCAAGTGTTGCAGCGTATTTGTCCAGCGCATGAGGTGTTGGTATAGAAGTATCAACCCTGTCCTTTAAGTAGGTTTTAAACTTTGTAGCTACCTCATTTATCTGATATTCTTCTTCAGTTAATAAAAGCTTTGTTTGTTTTATTGGCTGGGGGATAGTCTTTTTGGTATCCTGAACGTTTTTACTATCCTTGATTGTAGATTTTTCTGCTTATTTAGGCTACTACCGGCTATTTTAGTATCATCCTTACTGTCCTTAACTATAGTTGATATATCGGAACTACCTTCAGGCTCGTCAGATAACCGCAGAAAAGTCCCGAGAGGAAGGTATTGCAGAAGGCATCTCCATCGGTAAACAGGAAGGTATCTCTATAGGAAAAGCTAGAGGTGAAGCTATTTTCCAATTACTTACTGGATGAGCGGCAGAAAGGATTACTACCAAGGTTCACCAAAGGCATTATCTACAATGTTAATCCTTAGTACCGGTGCGTACACGCACGGTGCGGCTAGCGCACAGAAGAAGACTTTCCTTAAGCGGCGATGTGCCGCTACTTAGCCGATACGCCCTTGTAAAAGGACTTAGTAGGAGAGTTCTCTCCTACTCGGGGCCAAGATTTCCCTTGGTTTACTTGTTAGACTTAACTAACGCCTTGAGACAAGGATTACATTAAAAAGGGAGTAGCTAAAGGATGTATTTCTTTTGGCTACAAACACTCACAGCACGCGCGACCGGTCGAGGTCGTGCGTCTATCTGGATTTGGCGTGTTTTGTAAACTTAATGTATATTTAATATGTAATTAGCCTAAATTAATTTAAACTAATGTAAACTATATGTAATAATAAGTAGAACTTACTAAATTCGTACCTAGACAAAATGTAATGTACACCACCTGTGTAATAATACGTGGCTGGCTGCCACGCCTCCACCAAGGTCTCCTGATCTGATTGGTTAAAATAACCAATAGGTCCAAACCTTTCGGACCGGTACTGACCCCAACCGTGGTGTACTTAGGTACACAACATAACTAAATGTAACCAGAATGTAACCCTGTTACACGAAGCCTCAAAATCTTCCTTCGCTTGAGCTGCAGCAGACATTACCTCCATCGGCTGCTGTCGGCCTGGCACCGCATATCGCTTGTATTTTGAAATGTCTACAGTTTATTCAAGGGACTGCGTGCGCTAATGTCTCTTGCTGCTGGACTCAACGTCTTGATTCGGCGCAGCTTCTTCATATCTGTTTTCGTTCATTTCGAATTGAGGCTCTTCACCCGTGGTATATTCGCCATCACTTGTCGGAAGATCTGCCAACTATTCCTTCGAAGAATAGTCGCGCCACCCACTGTCGAAGACGTCTTCCATAAACTGCGCGTCGCGGCTTACTGACACGCGACCGCTCTCGATTTCCTCAAAGCGATACGCTTTCTCATGCACCGAGTAACCAAGAAAACGACATCGCACCGATCAAGCATCATGATTTGACCGCTTCTCTTTCGGTATGTGCACGAACGCGTGACAACTGAACACCTTGAGATTGTCCAGCAAAGGCTTCTTGCCAGTCCAAATATGGCGAGGTGACTTGTCATGGCTGATGGCGCGCGTTGGAAATCGGTTGCGGAGAAATGTGGCTGTCATCACTGCTTCTCCCCAGTATTTCTTCGATAATCCGGCGTGCTCCAGAATTCAGCGTGCACACTCCACTAGCGTCCTGTTCGTCCGCTCCGCTACTCCGCCTAGCTGAGGTATGTACGGTGGCGTAAATTTCTGCTTGATGACTCGATCCTCACAAAACTTGGCCATCGTACTTGAAGTGTATTCACCGCCGTTGTCGCTCCGGAGAGTCTTCACTCGCTTGCCGGTCTGCGTATCAGCCAACGCAACGTATGCAGAGAACTTGGTAACCACCTCCTACTTGTCTCGCAGCAGGTACACCACGCGAAAATGCGACTTGTCATCGATAAACGTCACAATAAAACGCTTGCCTCCAATCGTCTGTGTCTGCATAGGGCCGCATACGTCGCTGTGAATAACTTCCAGCACTTGCTTTGCACGGTTTGGCCACGACTTCATGAAGCTGACTCGCGTTTGCTTGCCGAGTGCACACCCGTCGCATACCTCCCACTGCTTCACTGATGTAATCAAAATGTCGGTGCCAAAGCCTTTCTTGACGATGGCGTCAAGACCGCCGTGGCTGATATGACCAAGTCTAAGGTGCCAGAGATACGATGCGGTTTCCTCTTGGCGATTCTTCGAACTTGCCGCATTAGCTTCGTCAGCAGGTGTTCTTAGCGTCATGCACAGCTTGAAAAGTCCTTTTCCTTCACGAGCACCGAGTTTCCACTTGATTCCCTTCGTTTCCACAAAGCACCCGTCACTATCGAAAGTCACAGGTCCGCCATCCTTGGTAAAGCGGCCGACGGAGAACAGATTTCGCGACAACTTCGGAATATGCCATTCACCTGTGAATACACCCTTCTTGATGTCTCTTGGTGTCTTCATCAACATCACTATGTCGCCACTTCCAACCGCCTGAACCACGCCGTCGTCCGCAAGATGTACGTCCACCGGAGTGATCTTCTTGTAATTCTTCATGTACTCTTTTGGGTACGTCATATGCTGCTTCGCGCCCGAGTCAACCAGCCACATGTCACTTTTTTTTGGAGACTCCCGCGTTACCACCAACCGAGAAGAGGAAGTCGCTAGAGTTGTCTTCAACCTAAGCGACTTTTGCTCGCTGTGGTCTCTGACTCTCTCCGTTCTTGTAGATCTGGACTGTGCACTTGGCAATCCACCAATGTCCTTTCTCACCGCAGTAGTGACATGCACTCGTCTTTTGAGTTTGCTCCTGTCGTCCCTTGCGTTTCCCATTCACTTGTCATAAAGGCTTGACCTTGAGCATGTGTGATTCCTTCATCACCGCCACCTTGTTCCTTCTTCGTGCACGAGCCGAGACGTCACGAGCTCCTATGTCGATGTGTCAGCTCTTGATTCCAATGCCGTGATAAGGTACTGGTACGACCCGCTCAGGCTGGCAAGAAGCGTGATAACCATGTCATCCTCGCTGACTGGAGCGTCGACCGCGTCGAGCTGCTCCGCGAGCGTCTTGAGCTTGTTGATATGCTCCAGCACATGATCCCCTTATTCCATCATCGTAGTGAAAAATCTTCGACGATGAAAGAGCTTGTTCGCCAGGCTCTTCTTCTCGAAGTGTCCTACCAGTCTTGACCAAGCATCATGCGCATCTTTTGCCGACCGTACCAACGGCAGCTGCGAGTCCTCCAGCGCGAGACAAACAATTGAGAGTGCCTTTCTTGACTTGCGCTTGAACGTTGGCTTGTCCAGCTGATTCGTGAGGTGCTCCAGCTTGATTTCTACACACGTAACCTCCCATAGGTCTCGCTCCTCCAACACCATCTGCATCTTGAATTTCCATGTGTGGAAGTTGGTGCCATCAAACTTGTTGATGCACGAGTTCGAAGAAGTGGCAGCGTCCATAATGAAAGCGTGTTCGGTGGCGGGGTCAGGGAAGACGGGGCTTGGGCTCATAACCAAAAGTATAGGGGCACTTGAGTAGTAGATGACAAAATGCAAAGTAAATATATTTAAGGTCCTTAGTTCGCTCATTGCTACGTCTAAGCCTGGAACATTCTAGAAGCTTCTAGAACATAACGTCACTCAACCATGACGTCATCGTATGACGTCACTATCCCCAACTTATGTTGAACGCTCAACTTGATGTTGAACACACAACTTAGCATCACATGGTTGCTTGGCGAGGCGTCACTACACCACTATTGACAACATCGACAACACTCTTAACACAGTGAAAAAGCAGTGATAAGAGAAAACACGTGGATGTTGCTTGTTATGACATGTGTCAACGAAGGAAGATCAAGATTAAATACGTGTAGACGAAGGAGATACCATTAGATGGGCTTGACGAAAGTGCTGAGTAGACCGAAATTTGACGAATAGCGAGCGAATAAGGATTATAAACGCGTGATGGCGATTACATACACAAGAGCTTCTAGGGGAGGTTTAGGCGAGGAGGAGTACATATAACGATGGCAAAATTCGGCCTATCTCAAGGGTTGGCGAAGAAAGTTCCACCACTACATTTAAATGCTGATAATACAGAAGGCGATGACGCGTGAAAGACTAGTTAAAATTATTGTTATGGGTTTGATTTGCCAAAGTAGCTGATTTTGTTTAGTGCGATTTTGAAAACAAGCTCCAAATGCAAACTAGGACCACTTCGTACACAAGTAATTGTGAGCCACACTAAAGAAGCATAGTGTAATGTTGATTGAGCGTACGCAAATTTGTAGAAGTGCACTTCAACATAAAAAGCTTATTACTCCGAGGTGGACCTGGAAAAATAGAGTAGGCTAATCCCCACTCTATTAGAAGTTTACGCTACAAAACTTTCATTTACATGTATGGAGAAGATACAGTAAATATTGATATGATTTGTTACTTATGAAAAATGATCGTTTCTATTGGAAAGTTACGAACGCAAAGATGCATGTTCTTTAGAGAACCACCGGTGCGTGTGTGCGCATAGAGGAGGCTATCTCTCCTGGCATGAGGGATCAGTCAAGGTCGCTTTTCTTTATTGGTAGAAATAAAAAAGAATTATGTAAAATTAAGTAAACTCAAACCTTAACTTAAGCTTGAATTTTGTACGATGTGGTCCGCTGCATTTTTGTGTAAGATGAAATTCCATTCTGTCTTTTTACATTGAAAGACACACTCAAATTCCAACACTCCTTCCAAAACTGCGGGGGCGTTTATCCGTACAGATGCAATCCGATATCTTCGTTTCCATACTTAATCAAATCGGAAATGTTTTCAAAAAATGTGCAAATTTACTTCAGGTTGACTTGAGCTTGTAGCTCCTAAAACTTTGGTGCATTCAATGCTTTGAATAACAAATACGCAACCATGTCCTGTCTCGAGACATGTTTTCGTTTCGTCAATTCGTTTTCGCATTCTTCAAAAATTTCAACTTTACATGCGCATGTTTCGCGCTTGCAGCGCTTGCTTCATTTGCAGTTGTTTGATAGCAGCCTGATTGCCAATTTTCAAAACAATCGGTGCTTTCTTCTGCAAACCAATTTTTTCAAACAGTTATTTTACTCCCAAATATTCTCTTCAACGCCAACGAATTCCGCTTCGGCAGTCGACAACGCTACCAGATGCTTTATGCAATTCTACTCTGCAATAACACCATTAACAAAAAACACATTTGCGCTTACAGATTTACAATTTGGTTTGCCAGCAGCAAAATAGGCTTGGTGGGACTGACTGTACGTAACGGGGTGCAATATGCATTATCATACTTCAGGGATAACTTTGGTACCTTTCAAATATCCCATCGCACGCTTTGTCGCCTTAACGCGTGTGGCGAATGGACTTCAAATGCTATATCCGTTCATGAAAAAACGTGAGTTAAGATAACATACTTCCCTTATGTGAGTGCAACTCTTAATGGACGGTGCTTTTCTATCTGTTTTCACCGGCAGTAGTTCATTTAAATCTTCAGACATTTCCATTCCACCAACAAGCTTCAAACAACAATCTACTCCTTCAAACTGTTCCTTTCTAACATTTCATTAACCATGAATTCTTGATCAATAGTATATGGAATCTTTGGATATCCTTTTCGATCCATATATCAAGAAACTTTCGACGCTTTGAGCTGAATTGTCTTAATAACTCGCTGCGGGTTGCTTGTATATTCAGTTCATTTCAGGTTTCCCACCAAAATTTCTATTTTATCTGTTCGATATCGCTCATGCTTCGCTCGTTTGAGCCGTGCGTCGATTCCAACTGCAGTAGATGTACTACAAACGCAACTTCCAAAACAAAACAAACCAGAGTAACAACGCGAGGAAAAAGTTAATAAAGAAAACTTTATTTATCCACTTAAACTCCACTAACGATATCTCCACAAAGTAAACGTAACCAAAAAGTAACTCCACGCTCCACAAAACGCCACGTTCCAGACTGCCACCTTTACTTGGAACGTAAAAGGTACTTGTGTTCTGGAAGGAAAAATCAGACATGTTATATCAGAGTTAAGTCTAAACTTACTCTAACAAAATGTATACAGTAGAACCTGTCTAAACAAATATGCTCGGGACCGGGTCAAACGTATTATTTTACGGAGTTTATTAAATTATAGAGATGCGCAGCGGCGCGCAGCGGAACGCAGCGTAATGCAGCGGAACGCAGTACTGTACTTATTATCAAGGGTTGTGAAATGTAACCCTCAACTAACCATCAACAAACAAAGAACCAACACAACCGCACAAAACCCGCAACATCTGACCACACCAACCACAGTTCGACAGCAGAACCGAACGATGCCAAGGGCTGGAGCATAGCACACAAACATGCCGGACAAGGTACGCATTGCCTTGTGTGAGCACAAGCAGAAGAACCCTTCGCTCACGCAGAAATAGCTGATTTCTTGGGTGGATACCAATCACCACCTCAAAATCAGCCAAGCAACGGTGTAACAGGACTGATCCTGTTACAGGCTTACACTGTGTTGTGCGAGGAAGCACGCAATACAAGACGGGTAGGATTAGTTGATGACAACTAATCCTATACTAAAAGTAAATATAAATATTTACTTGTTGTTTAGAACGCAACATTAAGAGTGTTTATTAAATAGGTGGTTAGCGGCTAACAGTATAGTAATTACCTAACTAATATAATAATATCAAGTCTTAAGCTAACTATACTATTAGTTAACCTGCATGATTCGGTATTTATAGCGAATCGACTTTTCCTTCGTAGATTATAATAACTTATAGTCTATTATTTGAATTTCATACAACGTGTCTGAAATTCAACTGTGATATTCTAACTTGAATATCTATTATGTAATGGCACCTCATTACATCACCCCCCACTTAAGGTGGTTGGACAATAACAGTTCTTATTTTGGCCAATCATAGGTGGCACTTGTTGGTCGGAATTTCTCATTCACCAACTGATTGACCATCGACTCGATGGTCGAAGCACGCGGCGGCGCTCTAAAGAGCGCTGCTGAAAATTTCGAAGGAGCTTCTTCCTCCGCCTCAGCACTAGGTGCTGAGGTGTTGTGGATAAGCGTGTCCAAAATTTGGCACACTTCTGGTCAAGTTTTGTCAAGGCATTTGGTCTAATTTCGGATTGGTTTAAGCAAGGGGGGATTTTCAGCCTATCAGACTCAAGAAGTGTCAAGAACGCAAGGTTTGGTGAGTCACCCGACTTTGGGTATTTTACATATTTTTGTGGGGGTACATTTAGGGACTATAGGGTAGTAATATTTTAGTTGTGGTTTTACCTTTTAGGACAGAGTTTATACCTTTAAGTAAGGAAATCTTTTAGCTTTCGGATAAGGGCTGAAACCTCTTCTGGTCTTGGTTCACACCACAGCTAGGGGTCGCGTTCTTCTCTTTTCGTACACTAGTCGCCTCCGCCCTCCGCGGAGTGTTTGGGGGTAGAGGGTCGAATTATCCCCTCTCGCCCATTAAACCCGGTCTGGACGCGCCGCACGCGCACTTTGGCCCACCGGAAGTCCCTCGACGGGAGTACGATTTGGCGATCTCAACACCTCAACTCAAGTACGTTGGAACGTGCTATTCACTGGATTGGTCTTGGCGTGTAGATATCGTTTGTGGAGTTTCACGAGCATATTGGGTCTTTACGCGGACATATTGGCTTGTTTAAATATTGGTTGGAAACTAGACCGGTTTTGGTCAAGGGCTAGACCGGAACGGTCGGTCTACCCTCTATTATTTCGTATTGGTCAGGTCTTGATCGTTTGGACGATCGACCTATTGGAAGTTATCTCTTGGAAGTGTTTTTGGTCTGTTTGTGCCTGGGGTGAAGAGTTCCGCCCCAGAGATACCTACCCAGATCGGGCTTCTATATTCAAGACCGGTTCGATCCAATCTGCGATCCCGATCCACCTAGTGTGTAACTAGCCCATTCCATCGGGTACACAAGGTGAGATGGACACTAAACAATCGGACCAAGTGGGTTCTGATGAAGACCGGTCGTCTGCTTGCAGCGGACGATCGGACCAGATCTCGAGTGTGGTCCGCGGAGTACCCCCTCCGAAAGTTGGAAGGCTGGGCGCGATGGTGGTAGTCAGGTTATCGATGCTAATGTTTTTGATTTCGAACTTGACTCCACCACAATGGTGCGCGTTCCCGGATCACTTGGTGATCGTGGATATCACCGTGCTGATATTCCATCAAAAATTGGATTCGAAGATTTGAATGATTTGAATATGGAGTCGTTCTGGAGAGGACGTAAGGAAAGGCTATCGCCTTACGCTCTCGTTGTTGATAAAGATGGAGATGTCCGATCTGGCCTGGCGGAGGACCAGATCGGGATTAATAAGTTTTTTCCTCCCCAAAAGGCTCCCACCGGAGCCGATCGGGACTATAGCAGGTCTTGCTATAGTTCCGGAAAGGATCAGGACCTTGGTACTGATCCTATGTGTATGAATGAAAAAATTGATGGAAAACTAAAAGATGAAAATTACTTGGAGGCTGCCTGGAACGATCCGGTCTACCTCCCTAAAGTCCCCAAGGTACCCAAGGTGCCCAGAAAAGGGCTGGGAATGCCACCCGACGAAGACGACTTCGAATAAAAGTCGAAGGTAGGGGGTGAGGCTATCACCAAACAAGACCTGGACAAGATGTATTATGTTTTTGAATTGAAGCGATTTGTTCGCCAAAACCAGGTCTTTCGGGTGTTGGGCCTCCATATCCCCGACCGTCTTCTCGGTCCCACTACCGAGCCGATCCAGAGTGATCGACCATTACTGCTCGTCAAGAATTTGGTGGCGATGTTGTCGGAGGTTGGCATTAAAATGCAGAACCCCGCCGGTGTCAATAAATTGTTTGAATTTGAGGCTTGGAGACTGGAGGCGTCGATGTCGGACCTCCACGACCGTTTGGTGCCACTATTGGGGGCGGCTCGCCGCCCAACTCCCACCATGGCAATGAAGGTCGCCGAAGCTTCCACAGAGCTTGTTGACATTGGTTCCGATGATGAATCGATCTACCAGTCTCCACCGGCTTCTAACAGCTCATCAGAGTTGGAGACCGGTGTCGAGCGGATGACCATGGGGGTGGACCATGCCCGGTCTGAACAAAAAAGGGACATGCGGCAGCAAGGGGCTGTTTGCCATTCGGGGCTCCAACAAGACCCACAGGCCTCAGTTCCGCAAAAGGAGGGTATCAACACGTTGCCCATGACGCCAGCCAACGTCCAAGCCATGTTTGAGACGATGATGCAACGTTTCATGGAAGAACGGGTTAGACCACCTATGCGCCCACATGTCCAAGACCGGTCTACCTGTCAAGGTGTCAATGTTTGCAAAGATGTGGATATGGAATCGGTAACATCTATGGATAAGCCTATTAGAAGTGAAACCAACCGGCAAGGGAAGGCTCAAGCCGCAACCGGCAAGACCGCGTAAACCAACCGGCAAGGGAAGGCTCAAGCCGCAATCGGCAAGACCGCGTAGACCAAGAAAGACAAGTGACTGTGATATGGAGTCGGTCGGCGGTCTTGACGACCATGGTGGGTCAGATGGTACAGGCGCAGGCAAGGTGCGCAAGGCTAACCTAGCCTCCACTACTGCCTACGACTTTGGATCTGCTGCGATTCCGCGCATCCGTACGGCCGCGGCGACCGACCTCAAGGACTTCACCGGCAAGGATGCTGATGAAGACCAGGCCCGGTCTTGGTTCAGTCTGGCCAAGTCTGCGCTCCTGCGAGACCAGACCCCAAAAAAGCGAACGTTGTTTAATCTTCCGGGATTTGTTAAAAGGACCGGCTGCGAACTGGATTCAACAGTTGGGTCGGGGCGTCCGGTCTGACTGGGACCTGTTATGTGCGGAGTTTGAAGGTCAATATTGTAACTCCGGATTTTCAAGCGCCCGTAAGTACCACCATATGCAGAATCGGGCCGACGAAACACCGATCGAGTATTTGCATCGGTTGAACGTGGCTGCACTTCGCGCCGGCATAACAATCAAAGAGAATAACCCGCCGAACGGTGCCGCCTTAGAACATGTGGGTCACTATATTAGTACCCTTGACGATCAAGAACTGGCGGACCAGCTTACTCTACTGCGTCTTAAGGATGCGGGCAAAGTCGAACAGACCCTGCGGACGTTACAACAGTCGCGTAGTATGAGAGCGAAGACCGCTGGTGGATCAGGTCGCTATCGTTCCAATACCCAGACCGATCTGGTCAAGAGACCTTGGACCACACCGACCCGAGCGGTCAAGGCAATTGTAGCTGATGACAGCACGGGGTCAGAAGGGGAAAGTGGAAGTCCATCCAGCCAGGAGTCATCGGATGAATACCAGTATCGTTACGTCTATGTTGCGGGACCTGCCACGAAGACCAAGTCGAAGTCCGACCAGGTGGACCGGAAGAGAAGGAACGGAAGCAAGTCCGATCCAGACCGACCTCGTCAGAAGTGCTCCCACTGTGGGTCGAGCAAACATGATGGTCCAAACTGCTGGAAGAAGATGGTGTGCAAGATGTGCGAGAGACGCGGCCACCCGACGGACCACTGCCTCTTCGTATGCAAGTCATGTGGAGAGATCCACGAGGCCGGACACTGCAAGATTGAAGATTTTTTTAACATGATGCGCAAGTGGTACGTGCCGGACAAGCACGCGGGGATGCTGCCGCCGGAAGCAGAAAAGATGTTAAACTAGAACGCTCGCCAGGTTGGAATCTGGATCGATCCGAGCGTTCTACGGTTCACATCTATGCATATGTCGGCAAGGAGGATAAGACCGACAATACACGTTCTATTCCAAATTGCGTCGACCGAGAACATCCGGTCTACAGTCTGAAGACCGATGAGTACTCCCGGACTAAGGTGGTTATGCAGTTGGACTTGCTGCCTGGAGAATCCCGCGGATACTGGAAGTATCACGCGCCTGATAAATGGTTCAAGCAGGCGAAAGCCTGTGGCAAGATTAATAACCAGAAGGCGACGATGTTGTTCGACTCTGGAGCTGAAGTATCGATAATAGACTCCGCCTTTTCTCGTAAGGTCGGATGTCGTATAGACGATACCCAGAGACAAGAATGCGTCGGGATGGGCGAAAACTCTTATATGACTGAAGGAAGAACGCGTGTGAAAATTACTTTGTCGGGATCGCTGGTCTACTTTTTCAGCGCTTGGGTTGGAAAGTTGGCTGGTCAAGACGCTTTACTAGGAATGGATTTCATGGTCCCAGCTGGTATTCGCCTAGACCTGTCACATGGAGTGCTTACGCTCCCGGATGAGGTCCAGGTCTAGTTGGCTGGTCAAAGACCTCTGTATGGTTCGTATACCGATCTGGTCCGGTGGGACCAAGACCTCACTATCCCAGTTGGTCGGTCTGCCGATACCCCGGTTGAGAAAGGTTTTCGTTCGAGGAAGTTGTGGTTGACCAGGGGCGATCGGTGGGTCTCGACCTTCGTAAAGAGTGCTGGTCGACGTGATTTTGTCCGTGATACCAATATCGGTGACAAGCCGCTGACACTGGACAATAACACTATTGTCGGCATGTGGTTATCAGAAGGGAAGGTACCAAGGAAGATGGGGTTCGTCTCGATTAGGTCGAGGCGGTATGTCGAGTGGCAAAACCTGGCGTACCAATCGACCACCGATCTTATCATCGATGATGGGTCGGTGGAAGAGGATACCTCACTTTTAGTGTAAAGACCAAGTTATGTCACCCCAAAAAAGATGTTGGTCCGAAGAAAGGCGCCGCAGTCACCAGGAACGGTGGACCATCAAGTAGACGAGCCGAGACTAGTCAACGTGGTGTCAGCACAAGACCAGGCGACAGCGGAGCAAGAAACGGAAGAAGGGGAACATGAAGTTGCTAGGTCGGACCATGACGGTATTCCTAATCAGACCGATATCAGTGAAGGACAGCCCGTCGATCAAGACCAGGGGCGTTCAGCCGGTCCAGATGGTCTAGGTGATATCACCCCAGAAGATGAACAAGTCTGTATACATGAAGGCGGGGAACAGTACATTCAGGAGCTGGAAAGCCAAATGGAAGTCTCCCTGAAGTCTCTGCCGACTCTCCCGAAGTTACAATGGATGATTTACAAGTGGGTGATCAAGACCTTAACAGTCCAGACCAGATCGAGCAGTTGAAGAATATCATATGGAAGAGAGACATCTGCTGATCGGAAAGGGCAATGCGTTACCACCTGCAGCCCGTGGTGCGATTTGCGATATTGACGTTGGAGATGCCAAGCCGATTGCTCAGAGATGTCGACGCGTGGCGCCACAGTACCGGGAAAAGCTTTCTGATCTTATCAAAGGACTGTTGTCTACCAAGATTATTAGAGCGTCGACCTCGCCATGGGCCTCGCCGATCGTAATTGTTATCAAGAAGAACGGCGTCGACATTAGGTTGTGCATCGACTATCGGCTGGTAAATCGGTTAACTAAACTTATGATGTACCCGATGCCGCTGATTAATGATTTGTTGGAAGACCTGGACAAGACCTTGTGGTATTGTTAGCTGGACATGGCAAGTGGATTTTGGGTGGTCTCGATGACTGATCGAGCCCGTGAGATTTCCGCATTTGTGACACCGTTTGGTCTTTTCGAGTGGAACCGTATGCCGTTAGGTCTGAAGAACGCACCCCAGATCTATCAAAGATTGATAGACAACGCACTGTACGGACACTTCAAAATCAAGACCGATCGGGACCCTGCCGAAAGTTATGATGTGTTTACAGAGGGTGAACCCGATCGGGAAAGAAGACCGTCCGTTCTAGGGAGGCGGTCGTACATCGACGACATTCTGATACCTGCCTCGTCATGGAACGATCTGTGCGAGAAGGTTGAACGATTGTTGGAGACATGCGACCGCTGGAACCTATCTATCAGCGCCATAAAAAGTTTTTGGGGTATGTCCAAGGTCGCCTATTTAGGTCATATGGTTTCGAACAATGGTCTAGAGGCTAATCCTAAGTACCTGGATTCGTTAAGCAACCTTCCGTTTCCCAAGTCTCTGAAGGCAATGCAGTCCTTCCTAGGAAGTTTAAACTAGTACAGCCGCTTCATCGAAGATTTTGCTATATACGCAGCTGTGTTGTATGAGCTCCGGGAAGTGGACTACCATATGTTGCGCGAAGAAGACCGGGCAACTTTACATGGGGGCGTCGACTCTGGTCTTGCTGAAGATTGTCCGTAAGTGGAGGCCGAATACCATATGAAGCGTGCAAAGTTTGATTTTGGTATGTTGAAGGCTAAGATGGCGACGGCACCGATTTTGAAGCATTTCGATCCCGAAAAGGTCCCGACCATTATTGTATATGCTAGTCAGTGGGCCATTTCGGCCTCTCTAGTACAAGATCATGATGGTGTGTACCATCCGGTCACGTTCACGAGCAGAACGCCGAAGCCAAATGAAGTGAACTATGGAATTGTCGAAAAAGAAGTTCTGGCGTTGCTACGAATTCTGGATGTGTGTTACAACCTGCTGGTCGGCCGACCTATAAAGGTCCTGTCAAGGCGGTCTACTTTGGCCTGGTTATTATCAGCCAATGGGATAGACGGACGTCTAGGCAGATGGTCGGCGGTCTTGTCGCAGTGGACCCTCGAGGTCGTTAAGTGCACCAGGGGCGAGGAAGAGATATTGGGCACATTAGCTGCCAGTATCACCCCTCGGTCTGAAGTGGACGAGGCATTGATAGCGATTGCCCCGAGGAAGCAACCTCGGCAGTCAGTTTCGAGACCGCCACCGACAGTCGAACATGATGAAGAGCTCTTGGTCTTAAGTTTTGACGGATCAGCAAGCGTGAAGAAGAAGGTCGGCGCCTATAGTGCCATATTGTGGAAGTTGCCACAATGGTCTATAGTTGCAGCCGCTGCCGATTTCACGACGGATATTTTTGTTAACGAGGCAGAGTACCGAGGTCTACTTCTATGTCTGGACCTGCTGTCGTCGCAAGAGAAGGGGCGGGTCATCATATGTGGTGACTCCAACCTAGTGATCAGGCAGATCACCGGAGAGATCGACTGCAAGGCTCCACGGCTGAGGTCGTTAAATAATCGGGTACTGAAGGAATTGAAAGACCATCCCAACCATGAGCTGTTGCACGTGAAACGGGACTGGAACAGAAGCGCCGACTACCTCGCGACCAAGGCCATGCGAGACCAGACCGGGGCTACGATCACCGAGGAGGCCGTTCTTGATGAATTGATGAATATAAACAGGCTCCCCGAGGTGATCGGACCCAAGAACGCTCCGGACCAGGTGCATGTGATGGTCGCGACTAGACCGAAAGCTCGGAAGTCCCACCAACCGTTCCCAAAGGAACGGTTGAGTGAATATGTTGTTCAACGACTAAGGGCAGAACGGATCCTGAAGGCGCAGGACGAAGAAGAATGGATTGTGAATTTGAAGACCTACCTGCGCGGTGAATTGTCTAAGTTGACGAATGGTCAAGCGAAAGAATGTGCCAAGATCGCAGACAGTTACGAAGTGGATGAGGATGGTTTACTATATTACTGACGCGATGCCGACCAATACAGTGCAGACCGGGACCGATTGGAGAAGTTGGTGATACCTGAGTTGCTGCAGCCGGATGTCCTCCATCACTACCATGTGAGTCTAGAAGGGGGACATCAGGGCATAGGCAGAACGTAACACAAGATCAGGTCCCACTTTCACTGGAGAGGTCTTTTCCGAAGTGTACAGAAATATGTGGGTTGTTGTACGGATTGCGAGACCGGAAAGGGTAGACCGGTAATCGAGGGTCGATCGCCCGGAAATATCGAAGCTACCTACCCTTTCCAGGTCATAGCGATGGACCATATACCGTCGCTGCCTAAATCGACATATGGCAATACTTAGTTGTTGATCTGGGTAGACCTGCTCACCGGTCTAGTTATTGCGAAGGCAAGTGCGTCCCGGTCTGCCGAGAAGATCGCCAAAAGTTACGAAGAATGCGTGTTCCGAAGGTTCGGTGCCAGCGAGGTCATCAGACACGACCGAGAACCCGGTTTCATGGCCGAGGTGTTCCGGTCGTTTAACAATATGCTGGGCCAGAAACAGAGCGCGACGATGGCATATCGTCCGCAAGCGAATAGATCGGCAGAACGTATGATACAAACTATTACAAGAGCAATCAAGATGTACGTTGCCGATCCAGACCAGCGCGATTGGGACGAATACGCAGAAAGGCTGGTGTTTGCACTCAACTCGTCGACCGATCGGGTCCGAGGAGAAACGCCTTTTATCTTGCGTATGGATGGGACACCCGGTCCACTCTTGAAGCCGCGATACCTATTGGCTGCACTCGGACCCGCGATCGTGATGCTCGACGTTGGCGCATGCAGGTCCAGAAACATTACCAGCATGCAAGAGAAATTGTCAACGAAAAGTTACGTCAAGCTACACAAGACTGGGCAGACCGGAAGAACGACCAGGTCCAACCCCACGGTATAGAACAAGGGGCTAGGGTATGGTTGTACCTTAGACCGAGTGAAGGAGGGCTATGCGAAGAAGCTGGCTCACATGTGGCACGGTCCTTTCCGTGTTGCCGAGCTGATTGGTGAACATGCTGCCCGTCTAGTAACAACCGGCACGGACTACAAGGTCTTCCCGATCGTACATGTGTCCAAGTTAAAACTGGTCCGAGAATTTCCTGATCGTCCCAAAATGCCCTGTCTAGTAGACGAGGCAGAACGGTTTTATTTCGATGAAGCATTACTGCCGGAGGACAGTTGGGAACGACCGCTGGAGAAGGACGAATTTGAAGTGGAAAAGGTCTTAGATGTCCGAACGGTCAAGAAGACCAGGTTCGGCCGGACCCACCGAGAATATCTGGTCCGATGGAAGGACCATGATGAAACAACTTGGATCGATGAGTCCGACCTGAAATGTAGAGCACTACTACGAGAATTCGAACGGGACCGAGTCAGTCGGAACCGTTTCGCATTGATGCAGACCCATGAAGACCAAGACCAAGACATGCAGTAGCATCGGTCTTCCCGACCGATGTGAAGAGGTAGAAGGTCTTGTGTCTTGTGTATTGTGTCTTGTGTATTGTGTATTGTGAATATGTGACGAATTGGAATAGTGGAGTGACGAACGTGGATTTTTTTTTCGCGATGTAAGTGGAACGGTTGGTGATAACGTGTCTAGTGCAACTCTGGAGAAAGTGGTGGAATTAGATCAAGTGATTTGATGACCGAACATGTGAAAAAGAACGATGATATATATTAAGTGTTATCTGGTCGACTACTTACGACCTCACTCGCCATCACCCCACAGACAGCCGACGGTCAACGACGGATGCTTTTCAACTTGGTCATGGTACTGGTTACGCCAAGGTTCTTGTTGGTCTAGTTGGACCAAAGCATCCTTGAGGTCCAAGACCGGTGTAGTGCACCCAAGACCGGGGTACCATGTGCCACCTTCAGCCAGCAGCCAGGTCCTCTCGACGCGACGCCGCGGCATATGAAGTACAACTGGATATAAGAACACATAGACGTCGCACTCGTGGGCCAGCATCCCGTCCAAAACATATTGGCACAGGGACTGCCAGGCCTTACCCGCTCTGATCCGACGCCTCTTGCGCTTGTTCTGGATGGTCGCCAAGCCAGGGTCTTGCCGAACTCCTTCCGAGGGAAGCACTAGATAGTGGGATGCCTCCCAGATGTCTTGAGCGTGAGTCTTGATAAAATATTTCACCCGACTCATGAAAGCATTGGCCCACGGAGTCGAGTAGAAGATGAACCCCAGCTTGGGATGCTCGAAAATCTTCCACGGCTCGTCAGCGTACAAGCAGGAGATCTGTGCCGACGTGATCAAGTCCGGCCGCCATTCCGACGCGTCAGGAACTTTCTTCGCCGGCGGGAAAGGCCAATGGTCTGGACGAAAGAAAGACCGGGCCAGGAGCTGCAGGTCAGGGTGGACCGGCGTAAACAACCGATCTGCCCTGGCGACCACGGCAAAGTATCCTCACGCGTTCGTGGCGAAAGGGAAGAACTGTCGATTGCCACGTTGGCCAACAAAGCATCTTTGTGGAGCTTGGACGTCCCAGGCAAGACCGTATGTGTTGACTTTGTCGACGCATGAGGTGGTGGAGCGCCACCATGCGGACCGGTCTTCTTGGTATGCTCCGAAGTCGATGCAACTTGAACAAAACTTTAATGTGGACTTGTTCGCGACTTGGTTGGTATGGGGACAGCAAACTCCGAATCACCGGAGTCTTCGCCTGAGTCATCCCAGGACGAGACCTCTGAATACTTGGCACGGTCAGCACCGGCGGTCGAGGGCGCTTGATTTTTGGAGATGTTACTGTCGTCATCTTCGTCCAAGCTTGGCCTCACGAGGGGCGCCTGTATCTTGGCTCGCTTACGAGGCACCGCACGCTTCTCTTCGAGTTCAGGGTCGCGCGCTGTGCCCCGCGCCCTCGAGGGACGCGGCGCTTCCGCGCGCTTCTTAGACTTTTGACGAATTTTAGGCTGGGGAATTTCGGCCAATGAACGGCCTTGGTCTTTGGTCCCGGTGTAGGTCCACCAAGGCGGCCGACGCAGACCGGTCTACGCTGGAGGCAGCAACCGGATGCCGACGAGGACGCAACAGGTCAACCAAGCGCTGATGACATTCTTTTAATACTGCCCGACGACCGTTCGCTTCCTGCGTCCAATCGTTCGACTTGCATTCACAAGACTGGACCTCCTCGGTCTGGTCTTGAATCGAAATTCGGAGCTCAGTAGACGCCTCTCGAGGTCGTCGCCTTAAATGCTCAACGTGGTCTGGTCAAGCAGGTCTTCCGCTTGCTGCTGTTGGACCAGCACAAGCTGCTCCCGAAGATGAAGCTGATGAGCCTCCAAGCGGGTCAACCTATTGCGCGCGTTTATTAGTCCGGTCAAAATCTGACGCAGCTGGAGGTCATGCGTGTTCGACTGCCGATCGGCGGCAAGGAGGGCATTGATCGCCTTGCTGATGCCAGGAGGTATACGGGCTGTAGGTATACGGGCAGAAGACAAACGAAGGTTAGAACAGGTCCAAGGCGAAGACCGGACATGCATGCTTACGTTGTGTCGCCTGTTGAGCAATCTGCTCCTGGAGACGTGCGATCTCTTCAAGTGCGTCTTGCAACTGCGCGTCGGTCCCGGTCTGATGCCCTGCCGATGTCTGAGGTGCAGTAGAACGATGGGAGCTGCCACACCGGACCGACCGGACGGGCAAAGTGAGATGCGATGACGTGGTATGCGAGGTGCCTACAAGAACGGTCGTTAAGAAAATACAAGAAGGTCAAGTCCAGCAGTGCAAGTACCTGGAACGGATGAAGAAGATGGTTGCTCCATGTTGGAAAAGTCTGAATGACCAAGGTTCAACTGAATTTGATGGACGAGGTCAGACCGTTGTCGTTGTGCGACACGGTCTGACTCAGGGGCGGCTGTGGAGAAGCGTGCCCAAAATTTGGCACACCTCTGGTCAAGTTTTGTCAAGGCATTTGGTCTAATTTCGGATTGGTTTAAGCAAGTGGGGCTTTTCAGCCTATCAGACTCAAGAAGTGTCAAGAACGCAAGTTTTGGTGAGTCACCCGTCTTTGGTTTTTATACATATTTTTGTGGGGGTACATTTAGGGACTATAGGGTAGTAGTATTTTAGTTGTGGTTTTACCTTTTAGGACAGAGGTTATACCTTTAAGTAAGGAAATCTTTTAGCTTTCGGATAAATGGCTGAAACCTCTTCTGGTCTTGGTTCACACCACAGCTAGGGGTCGCGTTCTTCCCTTTTCGTACACTATTCGCCTCCGCCCGCCGCGGAGTGTTTGGGGGTAGAGGGTCGAATTATCCCCTCTCGCCCATTATACCCGGTCTGGACGCGCCGCACGCGCACTTTGGCCCACCGGAAGTCCCTCGACGGGAGTACGATTTGGCGATCTCAACACCTCAACTCAAGTACGTTGGAACGTGCTATTCACTGGATTGGTCTTGGCGTGGAGATATCGTTTGTGGAGTTTCACGAGTATATTGGGTCTTTACGCGGACATATTGGCTTGTTTTAATATTGGTTGGAAACTAGACCGGTTCTGGTCTTATTTCGTATTGGTCAGGGGCTATACCGGAACGGTCGGTCTACCCTCTATTATTTCGTATTGGTCAGGTCTTGATCGTTTGGACGATCGACCTATTGGAAGTTATCTCTTGGAAGTGTTTTTGGTCTGTTTGTGTCTGGGGTGAAGAGTTCCGCCCCAGAGATACCTACCCAGATCGGGCTTTTATATTCAAGACCGGTTCGATCCAATCTGCGATCCCGATCCACCGAGTGTGTAACTAGCCCATTCCATCGGGTACACAAGGTTAGATGGACACTAAACAATCGGACCAAGTGGGTTCTGATGACGACCGGTCGTCTGCTTGCAGCGGACGATCGGACCAGATCTCGAGTGGTGGTCCGCGGAGTACCCCCTCCGAAAGTTGGAAGGCTGGTCGCGATGGTGGTAGTCAGATTATCGATGCTAATGTTTTCGATTTAGAACTTGACTCCACCACAGTGTTGAGTGACAACAGTGACGCTGCATTAGCAGCGTCAACTACGCAAAGGTCGGGAGACGTACCGTCTTCGACCACAGATGCTGCTAAGGCGGCATCTGGCAAGAAACAAGGAGATGTTGCTAATGCAACATCTCGCACGATGACAACCCCCGAATGGTGTGTTGCCAGGAAGGGTTCTTCCATGTTCGGAGACAGTTCTGACTCCGGACAAAGTGATCGGGGCACAGCTGTCCCCGCGAAAGGATCTAGCGAGTCGAAACACGCAAGGTGCTCATCTCCTAACAGCGATGATAACTCTTGTGTCGCTGTCATAGCTGACAGCGACAATGATCATCACAGATGGTTGCGGGAACGCAGAACCGCACCTGGACCAAGTACGTCTCCACGTCGGGGTGGTTTAACCCCGGCGCGTGGTGTTGAAGCTGGCGGTGCTCCGCCTGCTAAAAGAGCTCGAACATAAGCGGCGCCTGCAGCTTCTAAAGCGTATCATCGTACGGAACCAGATGTTCCGTACAAAGTGGGGTTTTGGACCCCTGGATGGGATATTGCCCCCAACAGTGGCGGTCACCGTAATCAAGACTGCCAATATGCGTTGTTCGATATCAACGTGCTGGATGACTGCGAAGATATTCAGTCACGTCGATTCGATCAAAGTACAGACGATAGACGTCTGTACTTTATTGACCTCTTTTTCCAGGTTCGATATTATTCTAGCCGGAAAGGGTAAAGTAGGAACAGGGACGATAAAGACGCCCTGACGCAGAGTTGGAACGCTTTTGTTGACAACTACAACAAAAGCCCAGATGATTACGTGAATAAAGTTCACGTAATGCGCTAGCGCTTTTTAAAGCACTCGCGAACAGGAAAAATTGAATACATCCATTTTGCTTGCATCAAATAAGGGTTGAACTGTGGTTTCCCTTCTTACCTCGTTTGCCCGCGGTGTCCGCAGGGCGCTCCTCGTCTGTCAGAGGTGGAGTTGCGGGGGTACGGTGGTTTTTCCTTACCCGCCGAAATTCAGGGTTTAATTGATACCCTAAATGCATCAACACCTAGTGTTGATGCTACTTCGCATTATGAGTTTGAGACTCCTTCTCAAACTCAGTTAAAAGGTCTGGGGCGTCGGCTCTCAGAACCTCAATCGGCTCCCAAGAGTCAAACTCTTGGGGGTAACCCAGCCAGCGTACTAAGTACTCGGTACGCTGCCCCTTCTTCGAAGGAACCGAGCGCTTCGAGATCAAGATCTCGAGAATGTATCGCTTATTCCCCTGATTATCGATAAGGGGCGGCGGAGGTTGAGAATTCCCTCGCCGTTGTTGTTGCGGAGCATGGTTCTTTGCTCCGCAAACTCGAGGAGGGTTGTTCCTCCTTGAGCAGCGATATGTCTCACTCTGTGAAGACATATCGGTCTCTTCGCGAGAATGTCCGCGACATCCTCGGGGCGCACACTGCCCTTCAGCAGAAGAATGATATTCTGTACATCCAGCTTTACCGCTGTAAGGAAGAGCTCTATTGGCACAAGGCTGATCTTGAGCAGTCTAAGGCGGAGGTAATGACTCTCCGCTCTGCTCATCAACGGCTGGAAGCCGATTACAAGTCTCTCTTGGGAGAATTGGAGAAGCACGGTATCTTCCGTGGTTCTGTGTCTCGTCGTAAGACGAAGACGAATGATACGGTTTGAGCCGCCCAACATAGAATGTTGGGTGGAGCCGCATTGCTGTGGGAATGTCTAAATTATAGGCATTCCCCGAATCTCTTGGACCTTGAATGGTCCAATGTACTTAGGAAGCAACTTCCGTGTAGGGAAGTTGCTTATTGCATGTATAGGCAAATTGGTAGTACTTAATAATACCAATTCGCCTTTCCGAAAGGAGTTTTTGTTCTTCCTTCCTTGCTTGTCTGCATTTTTCTTCTGCTTATCCAAAGCAGAAGCAAGTGCATCTTTTATATAGCGTATTACAGCTTGGCGCTGTAATACGAATTCATCTACTGCTTTATCAGCAGTAGGTGCATTGTCCTCGTTGTCTGCAGCCATTGCTGCAGACACATATTCATATGCAGCTTCAGTTTTAATTGAAGCTGCTTCCGCTTCTACTGTATTTTCTGTAGAAGGGCCATCGTTTTGTTCACAAGTTGCAGTTGCAACTTGCGCATTGACTCGCTCAAAATTTGAGCGGGTCCCTCCCCCACTTAGATTTGGCGTACCGACAAGTAAAGCTGGGGTTCGTGGATGCCTTAAGGCATTCACGTAGAACGGTGTATGCTTAGTTGAAGCATGCACCGAATTGTTAATCGCGAATTCAGTGAGTGGTAGATAGTCACTCCACTGTTCAAAGGCATGTGCGTATGATCGCAACATGTCTCCGAGAACGCGGTTAACCCGTTCTGTCTGCCCACACATTTCCGGATGGTCCGCAGTTGACATCTTCAACTGGGTTACCAACAATGAGAACGTTTCTTGCCAGAAACGTCCTGTAAATCTCGGATCTCGATCCGTGTAACGGGAACACATTCGGGTAACACTGAGTGTTGGTGTACATGAGTACACCACGGTTGAGGCCAGTATTGGCCGGGTTGAAAGGTTTCGAACCTTTGGTTATTTTAACCAATCAGGGCATGGGCCCTTGGTGTGGTGGTGGCAGCCATCCACGTGTCAGTACACAGGTGTGTACACTACATTTTAGCTAGGTATGAATTAGGAATATTCTACTTAGTGTTACATATAGTTTATATTAGTTTAAATAATTACATATTAAATATATTCAGTTTACTTTCACTCCGTAGTACAGACGCACGACCTCGACCGGTCGTGCGTGTAGTGATTGCCGTAGCGTAAGGGGAGCCCTCCCCTTAGCTACACCCTTTGTAAGGGAGCCTTGCCGTTAAGGCACTAGTACAGGCTAGAGTAAACTAACCCGGGAATTTTGGTCCCGAGTAGGAGAGCTCTCTCCTACTAAGCCCTTAATAAGGGCGTATCGGCTAAGTAGCGGCGAACGCCGCTTTAAGGAAAGCTTTCCTCTGTGCGCTAGCCGCACCGTGCGTATACGCACCGGCTACATCTGGTAGCGCTTGTAGTCAATCCAAAACCTGTGTTGGTAGACTAGACATCTCTGCAAAGGATGAATCAGGACGATTGGGATAGTTTGACCCTCGTCCAACAGGAAGCCTTTAAAAGGCTGGTACCCTTAACGGGGGAAGAAGGTATGAAGCTCCTAGTGGAGCAGGGCCTTGAGGCCGTAAAGGCAAGGTTGAATGCCCTCATCGCTCATGAGGCGAGTTGTGGTGGAGGTCATTCCACGGGGGTGCGCCCTCCATTATCGTTTAAGATAAAGGAGTTCACCGGACAGAAGGGTGACAACCTTTATGTTTGGTTGCGAGAGGTCGAAACGGCCTTCGCCACAGCGAACATGACCGCTGATCACTTGCAAGTGGGACTTGCATTGACCCATCTTACGGGCAAAGCCCGTACATGGGTGTTTACATGCTCGGAATCAGTCAAGGACGTGTTTCCAACATGGAAGGTCCTTAAGCAGAAGCTTATGGACATGTACGCAACGCCTGATCTGGTTTTCCAGAATCAACTGGCGTTCCTGAGGTGCCGTCAAGGCACTAAGGACCTGGAGGTTTATATCCAGGAGCTAAGACCCTGTTGGCAGGGATGTACGCGAAAGCGTATTCGGACGATGTGTCCATCCCCGTCTTCATGGGAGGCCTGAGAGAAGGGCCAGCACGTTCGGAATTGTTCCGATGCCGACCCGAATCCCTGGAAGAGGCATTCAAGATGGTGTTCAACGCCGAGAGGAACTTCCGTTCCTCTAAGGTGGGTCCCGAACCCATGGACCTGAGGCAGGTAGAAGCGGAGGAGAAAACTCCCGCTAAGATTCATTCGGACTCTTTTTCACAGATCTTCGAGACAGAGCTCTTGGCTATGTTGCAGCGGCGTGGGCCGCTGAGATGCTTCCTATGTGGGAGCATGGATCATATGAGGAACAGATGTCCGAAAAATCCCCAGCGAGACACTCGCTACAAGGGACCAAGGATGGGGAAAAAGCCCTTGTCCAAGCCGTCGGGAAACGACGGCTCCCAGTAGGTGCGGGCGCCCTACTGGGGGACCCCTCAGTGCTGTTAAGCCCCAGGGTAGGGGACGACAGCACAAAGCCCCGAGGGAAGCGGTGCTTTCTAGCACCGAGTTGGTGTACCAGCCAGGTTTGCTGGTAGTCCTTGCGGACGTGAAAGGCTTTTATAAGCCTTGGAGAGTCGTGATAGACTCTGGAGCTTCTGACAATTATGTCAGACGGGCTTCTGTTGTGAAGAGTCGGCTGTATGCCGAGGCCCTAGAGGCACGTTCTCGTGACGTTGTCACGGTCCGTCTTGCGACGGGCGTACAGGTTTCTGTACCCAAGGTCTCGATTGACCTTAAGCTGAAGTTTGCAGACTTCGACAGCTTAGAAAGTTGCCTAGTCCTTGATTTGGACTCGAGGTATGACCTCATTCTGGGCATGAAGTGGCTGGAACGCCACGAGCCATGGATAGACTGGAAGTCTAAGTCCATTGGCTCAACGCACCCGCGGTCGGGTGAAGCATTGGCGAGTCATGAACCCACCTTTGCTCGATCGCAAAAGCGATTCTGGCGTGAGATGACAGAGATTGGGATGTCTGAGATGATCATTCCCAATGGCGTTAAGGAAGAGTTCCTTAACGAGGGGTATTCGGCGGTTAATTCACACGCCGTGAACGGCGAGACTGGTGGATTCCTCTGAGGTAACTCCAGTGGTAGGGGTAGAGACCCCTGTGGTTAAGCGCGAGGCGCTTCCAAGCGAAGAGACTCGAAGTTCGTCTCTTTCGCACGTCGGAAATGATTCCGATTACGCCGGTATAGGCGAGACCGGCGAGTCACCGGTGGTAGAGGTAGAGACCTCTGTGGATAGGCGCCTGGCGCTTCCAGTAGATGGGTCAATTGACTCCCCCCATCTGGGCCTCGGGATGAGTCCCGAGGGCAGTAGTCAGCAGTCCTACAGGATGCTGAATAGTGTGACAGGTGTTGTCACAGAAGGCGTAAGCCTGGAACGGTTGCCTGGGGTAGGCGAACTGTTGACGTTGGAGGAGATGTCTTTCAACGAGTTTGAGACTGCTTTGAAAGCAGATGAAATCGACGAGGTCGTCGTGTTGCGTCCGGAAGAGGAGTTGAGCTCCTCATCCACGATGGACGAGTCAGTTTTGGTGAAAACCAAACAGGCATTAAATGCCCTAAGCGGCCTCAATATCCTCGCGGATCCTGAGGACCCTTACCATTCCTTATTAAAGGAATTTGGAGATGTCATTAGTGACAACCCGCCGATGGGGTTACCACCGGATCGGGGAGTCCGACATGAAATTGATTTGGTTCCTGGGACCAAATACTTCGTCACTAGGCAGTGGTCTCTCCCCAAGGAACAATGCGACGTCATCGACGCATTCTTCAAGGGGAAAGAAGAGGCAGGGATGGTACGGGAGAGTAAGTCTCCCCACTCATCTCCCACTTTTTGTGTTCATAAACCGAACGGAAAGTGGCGCATTGTGCATGCGTATAACAAGCTGAACGCAGCTACTGTATCCATGCAGACTCCGATTCCTCGGAAGGATGTCCTCCAGAACAATATGGCGGGCTGTACTGTGTACAGTGCCTTAGATCTGGTGGAAGGGTATTTTCAGGTGCTCATGCGAGCGTCCGATATCCCGCTTACAGCGGTTAGCACGCCTAGTGGCATGCTGTGGGAGTGGCTTGTTATGCCACAAGGGCTTTCAAATGCACCAGCGACTTTCAATCGCTTGGTGACTCAACTCTTCCGCCCTCATAGGAAGTACGCTCAGACGTACTTCGACGATATATTCGTCCATAGTCGTGCGGAAGGCGACTCGTCTGATGTTCAGACGCATCTGATACACCTTCGAGCAGTGCTCGAATGTATGCGAGAGCATAAGTTATATGCAAACGCATCCAAGTGTATCTTTGGTGCTGAGGAAATTCCTTTCCTCGGATGCTTCATCGGTAAGGATGGAGTGCGGGCGGATCCCGCGAAGGTGAAAGCCATTGTGGAGTGGCCTTCGCCTGTAAATCTTAGAGATTTACGGAAGTGGCTTGGATTAGCCAACTATCTCCACAAGTACAGCGAGAACTACGCTGAAATGGCGAAGCCATTGACCGACCTTCTTAAGAAGGATGTTGATTGGTGTTGGGAAACTGAACACCAAAACGCTTTTGAAGCAGATAAGGGGAGCTTGTTAAAAGCTACCGTTCTTGCTCTCCCAGAATCTGGGAAACCATTTAGTGTCGT
>CM047586.1:5538259-5589056 GCA_026184515.1 Peronosclerospora sorghi | reverse complement strand
CGAGCTCTTCATGACGGCCCTCCAACGCATGAAGAACAAGGCTGCAGACATAAAGACCAGCCAGATGAAGCAGAAGGGCATACGCGACTTTTTTTTAGCGTGTTTGAATAGCGACATATAGGGCCAGGTATATAGGATATTTTTTTTACATAAGTTGTGGGACTGAGAAAATTTATCAAATATCACATTACGGAGGTTTATTAATTCCAATATGGGGACGAGCTCGGGACCGCAAGAAATATTTGTTTGCGGAGGTTATTAGTTTAGCCAGTATCAATTTAGACAGGTTCTACTGTAAATGTTATCTGGGTATGCCCAATTCAAATTGGGTATTACCCAATACGGATGAAGGTTTTCGACCAATCAAATGCTTCTGGTACCGGCCTGTAATGTTCTGGTCGGTACTGCTCTTGTCTCATTTGCTAAAAAGTTGCAATTATCTCATTTGCTGA
This sequence comes from Peronosclerospora sorghi, assembly GCA_026184515.1. Taxonomy (NCBI): domain Eukaryota; phylum Oomycota; class Peronosporomycetes; order Peronosporales; family Peronosporaceae; genus Peronosclerospora; species Peronosclerospora sorghi. The sequence goes on along the minus strand of CM047586.1, from coordinate 5,588,604 downwards.
AAAGTTGCAATTACCCATATGCGTCTTAAGTCGGCACGCGGGTTCTTCCAACACTATCCACAAAAATGTTCGTCCACAAAAGCTTTCTTTTCGGGTGTACGTTCCAAGGATCCTCATACCAGGCTTCGTAGTAGTGTTGGAATCAAAGCTGTTCATTTCCATGTTTCCTGATGTGCTTTCAATCTTAATTACACGTAATATCTGCACTAATTTCGCCGCTTCGGCACCAAGACCTGTCACACCACTTGTACCAGCGTGTCATTGCTTACTTTGACATAACCCTTCGGGCTCATAACCTGTTCGCTGGCAGACTTCGCCATCCACGCAGCGTTTTAGAGGTGACGAGGCTTTAAATCACTTAAAAATAACGTATTTATGGTTGTGGCCTTGTGGTTCACATCAGCAAGACTGTAAAGAGCAGCACTAGTGTCGGCAGTCCAATAGGTGTTCATACACAGGGACGGATAGGCTGGTAATCGTCCCAGGACCACATCAATGCATCCGACTTGGAATTGGAATCCTCACGAGAGAAAAAAATTGAGCTTCCTGGTTCAGAGCTTACAAATCCGAGTGGAATGGCAAAGTGATCGTCGCAGAGCCGAAGCAGCGATTGCTCAGTATATAAATATGTGGCTATCATGAACAAGCTCTCAGCAGACGACGCTCGATCGGACGACACGTAGAGAGGTACGATAGCGAAGAAAAGGTGGATGGTTCGCAGGACGCGTGCCCTCCGAGAGGGCGTCGTATCGTTTTGCAGAGGTATTCCGCTCTCCACTAAAGTGCGTTTTTCTATGGCGAATCTTTGCCACGCGGCACCAGTTATCTATATATTTTGGTACATTCCGCGGATAGAGACAACGACGGAAGAAAGTAAGTACGTGCCATGACAGACGAGGGCCTTTATCGGTATGAACTCGAGACGCCCGAGGACGTGCTAAGTCATTTTGGAGTGACGATGGACCGCGGCTTGAGCGCGACGGACGTCGAGCAACGGCGCGCGATGCACGGCTACAACGAGCTCGAGAAGGAAGAGAGCACGCCGCTCTGGAAGCTCGTGCTCGAACAATTTGACGACGCGCTCGTCAAGATTTTACTCGGTGCTGCGATTGTGTCGTTTCTGCTCGCGGTCGTGGATGAAAGCGGGGAGGAAGGCATTGGGGCGTACGTCGAGCCGCTCGTGATCCTCGTGATCCTCGTCTTGAATGCGATCGTGGGCGTGTGGCAGGAATCCAATGCCGAGGCCGCGCTCGAAGCACTGAAGGACCTGCAGTCGGAGCACGCGCGTGTGTTGCGGGACGGCAAAATGATGACCGTGCCCGCGCGTGAACTCGTGCCCGGGGACGTTGTGGAAATCCGCGTGGGGGACAAAGTACCCGCGGATTTGCGTCTCTTATCGATGAAAACCACGGCCATTCGCGTCGAGCAGGCGCAAATGACGGGCGAGTCCACGTCTGTCAATAAAACCATTGATGCATTGCCAAAGCACACGGAAAACATCATTCAGGCCAAGACGAACATGCTCTTTGCTGCGACTGTGGTTGTGAATGGTCTCGGGACTGGCATTGTGACGCAGATCGGGATGAAGACTGAGATTGGAAAGATTCAACAGTCGGTGCAAGATGCGTCGAGCGAGGACGAAGGCACGCCCTTGAGTAAGAAACTGGATGAGTTTGGCGAGCTCCTGTCCAAGGTCATTGCAGTCATTTGCCTCGTGGTCTGGGTCATCAATTATAAAAACTTTTTCGACCCCATCTACGGGTCAGTGATTAAAGGCTGCATTTATTACTTCAAGATTGCCGTCGCCCTCGCGGTCGCGGCGATCCCCGAAGGCTTACCCGCTGTCATTACCACGTGTCTCGCACTCGGGACGCGCAAGATGGCAAAAAAGAATGCAATTGTTCGAAAACTACCGTCGGTGGAGACGCTGGGGTGCACGACTGTCATATGTTCCGACAAGACGGGCACCCTTACGACGAATGAGATGTCGTGTGTCACGTTTTCGCACCTGGGCGCGTCCGAGACGGATCTAATGACGTATGACGTGGACGGACACACGTACGCACCGATCGGCAAGATTACGGGTGCGCCCATGAGCCAGTTTAAAGCAGTGATGTCGTTGGCCACAGTGTGTTCGCTCTGCAATGAATCGGCTATTGAGTACCGTGACGGCAAGTACGTGCGTGTCGGTGAACCCACGGAAGCTGCTCTTAAGGTACTTGTGGAAAAGATTGGCTTCCCGTTCGATAGTCGCAAGCAAGCAGAGATGGATTCGCTGCGCACGTCGGATCCTGGACAGGCGGTGCAGTTTTGTAATACGTATCTAGAACAGCAGAACAAGAAATTAGCCGTGCTCGAGTTCTCGCGGGATCGCAAGTCCATGTCCGTGCTGTGTGCACGGTCCGGCGCGTCGTCACAGCGCGCAACCCGCTCATCAAGCTCCCATCAAAATATCTTGCTCGTAAAGGGGGCCCCGGAAGGTCTCCTTGAGCGCTGTACCCACGTGGAGCTAGGAGATGGCAGTGTTGTACCGTTAACTGACAGTGGGCGCCAGTTGCTCCTTACCCAGGTGTCAAGTCTTGCTCGCAAGTCGCTCCGTTGTCTTGCACTGGCCAAAAAGGAAGATCTTGGTGAACTGGGTGCATACGACGGCGACCGCCATCATCCGGCTCACAAGATGCTCGAGAAGACGGAAAACTTTGCTTCGATTGAGTCAGGCTTGACATTTATTGGGCTTGCGAGCATGCTGGACCCTCCGCGTCCTGAGGTCGGTCCCATGATTGAAATGTGCCACACAGCTGGCATTCGAGTTATCTGTATCACGGGCGACAACAAGTTGACAGCGGAGAGTATTTGCCACAAGATCGGTATCTTCAACAGTGGAGACGATCTTTCCCAACGTTCGTTTACAGGTGCCGAGTTTTTCGCGCTCTCGATTGAAAAACGGAACGAGTATCTCTCGAATGGTCTTGGAATGGTCTTTTCACGTACAGAGCCCAAGCACAAGCAACTGTTGGTTAAAATGTTGAAACAATTGGGTGAAGTGACGGCTATGACGGGTGACGGTGTAAATGACGCGCCAGCGTTAAAGCAGGCGGATATTGGGATTGCTATGGGTATCACGGGCACGGAGGTGGCGAAAGAAGCGTCTGATATGGTGCTCGCGGACGATAATTTCGCGACGATTGTCGCTGCCGTGGAGGAAGGCCGTGCGATTTACAACAACATGCAGGCATTCATTCGCTACCTCATCTCGTCGAACATTGGTGAGGTGGCTGCGATTTTCTTGACGGCGGCGCTTGGTCTTCCCGAAGGCCTCATTCCAGTCCAATTGCTTTGGGTCAACCTTGTGACGGACGGTCCGCCCGCGACCGCCCTTGGCTTTAATCCACCCGATGTCGACATTATGCGAAAGCCGCCCCGCCGGAGCGACGATGCCTTGATTACGGGCTGGGTCTTTCTCCGCTACATGATTGTGGGGATTTACGTTGGATTTGCGTGCGTCGGCATCTTTGCCTACTGGTACATGTACTACGAGGCCTCGGGCGATGGCCACACATTGATCACGTACGAGCAGCTGACGCACTGGACCAAGTGCCACGAATGGGAGAATTTTACCGTGAACAACTTTGACGGCATGGATTTTTCGTCCGACCCGTGCCGTTACTTTACGGACGGGAAGAAGACGGCGTCGACGCTTTCGCTCTCGGTGTTGGTTGCGATTGAAATGTTCAATGCGCTCAATGCGCTCTCGGAGGATGGGAGTCTCCTGACCATGCCGCCCTGGTCGAACCCGTACCTGATGATTGCGATGGTCGTGTCCTTTGTCATGCATTTTGTCATTCTGTACGTCGACGTCCTCGCGAGCACATTTAGTGTGATCCCGCTCGATTTCAAAGAGTGGATGATGGTGCTGGCGTTTTCCCTGCCGGTCATTCTCATTGACGAAGTGCTCAAGTTTGTTGGTCGTCGGCTTCATGCGCGCGAGCTCGAGCAGCGTATGAACGAAAGGGAGAAAAAAAACCAATAGAGAATGGACGTATCGGTCGAGCACCAGGCGCGATCATGGTAGTGGTATCCACGGACCGACAAGAAAGTTGAGTTTGGAGCACCGAAGCGAAAAGATGGCAGGCATAGGCACGAAAACAAGAGGCGCGCCAACTCATAGGAATTGCGATTACTAATGCGAGTATACTCTTATCTAGAGGTCGTTTCGTCGTAGATCACCCCACTAAGTTCGCTTCCTTTTATTGCACTAAGTTCTCTCCCTTTTATTGCACAAAGGTCACTCCCTTTTATTGCACAAGAACCAAAATCTTGGCCATCAAATCTTGAAGTTCAGCTGCTCGAAGTAAACCCTTTTTCACTAGTTCGTCATCGTCATTAAGTTTCAGAACCGGTTCGTCTGCGCCTTTCTGCACGCTCCGCCGACCCCCATTTTTGCCGGCGACGCGATGCCCGCGTCCAGTACTCCTCTGATCGCATCTTTACACGAGTGAAGGGGCCTCGTTATTCAATGTTTCGAAATACTCCTCTGATCGCATCTTTACACGAGTGAAAGGGCCTCGTTATTCAATGGGTCAGGTCAGCTGCGCACGGCAAGGACCGTCTGCAGTTCCTCAAGTAGGCGACTTGCTCGCACACGGGACACTTAAGTGAAATGTATATACGGTGTATGCAAGTGGATGTCATTCCAACGCGGTGTGGCTACACCGGAGAGACGATCTCGGTGCTAAGCAAGGACGAGGAAACTTTTGTTCGCGCGTTGCTGCCAGATGAGCGTGCGTTGGAAGCGCCCGTGGTGCTCGTGACAGTCTGCGTCTTCAGTCGTGACATGAATTCTTGCGAAGACGACGCTAATTGAAGCGACGCTGGCTTGGACAATGGACTAACGTAGGTCGTGAAGGCGGAGGCTTCCCAGGTGCGACTACTTGAGAACACAAAGGCAACTAAGACAAGCGCTGGGCTATTGGGCGATGGAGCAGCGGCACTTCAAGATCTTATGCCCTCGCCATGAGCTCTTGTCCATGCTGTAGAAAGTTCTGACGATCTCGTGCCGTTGTTGCTAGGAGACCATTAAGTTGTTGACTTTGAAGCGGCGTCTCCTATTACCAAGTATGAAAGTGCGCAGCAGATTACGGTATGATTAATGACCGATCATCTGCCTTACCAACTCATCAATGCTGTCCTCAAGCATATGTTGATTGTAAAAACCGAACAAGTTGCGAGAAAGACCAACAATCTTCTGTGGTGTTGAAATCGAGTCGTGTATTGTATGTATGTCAAGACTTAAAACCGATGACCGGGTTGCAGCGGCGAGGAGAGCGCTAGCATACCAAAGCAAGTGGAAGAAATGTGCGGAAAGCGTAGGTCATCTTGATTTAAAGGTATAAATGTCAGTTACGGCAGAGGTAAACTTGTTCCCCTTTCTGCACACTGCATCCCATGCGCCATGTGTTTCCACTTGTCGCGCATAACGCCTCAGAAAGGGAGGAAGCACACACAGTATATATAGATAGGTACGGGCCATTATGCATGAATCGAGATAGAGGACGTGTACACGTATCGTCCAAATCGAGTGGGGACGATTGCGCACTCGAAAAAGCAACGTCTTGGTAGTCTTGGAGACGGGTAGGCACGTTGCGGGTGTCACCCTTACTTTGAAGGAGCTAAAGTTCTATTTGTCGCACTTAGGCGCAATAGCAAGACGAGTTTCCGCAATGGAGAAGAATCGCTTACTCAGATTTGTCGTCCTCTTGCCAGCCCACGCACGCCATCGTATTCATCAGATTTGCTTCAACAGAGTTTCATTTACTATCGCAGGCAAATACAAGATCAGATCGTATACCCTGTGGTCAAATCTTACCTGTTTTTAGAAGGTTTAAATTCTGTTCCTCTCAAAAATGTTATTATTGTATACAAGCACTCGCCGGTTTTCTCCCTCGCCTTTCTCCCTCCATCTCATTTTTAATGGCTCAGTTTTGAATTTTCGGAGTTTCCTCACACCCACTGAAATCTCATGACTCGAGGCGACCAGTGGCTTCATTATTTCTACAGCAAGGCGGAGGAGGATCCGACTGTGCCTGGATCCGAGATGAATGAACGACGAGGGAGTTGCCGCTTCTACCATCGTGGGATCTCCCTTTCACTCGCTGGCGCGGCAAAGTCGGACGATGAAAAAAGTCGCATCCGGAAGCTTACGTCGCTTTCGTACTTGGGTGGTAAGCTGCGCTGCATCTTTCACCGTGAGCATCGCGACACAATTGTGTGTGAGGAAGACGAGGAGGGGGCAGGTGGCAAGTGCCAGGTTTATAACGTGATCCGCATCAGTGAGAGCCGCGTCCAATCGTCCGCAAGTTTTGACAGTCTCGTGAGCGCTTTACCGAGTGTAAATTCCATGGATTTTGCGCGGAGCGCGTCTGTGCCGACCAAATCACACAAGCCCAGTAAGGAGCAGCGTTGGTGCACGAACTGTGCCAAGTGTTTCCAACGTGGGCTGAGCCAATATGACCAATATTGTGGTCTCGATTGCAAGACGGCGCATCGAATGCGGCAAATCGCGTAAGGCTATGCCGTCGTAATCACGGTAGAGACGCTCGTTGCTCGTGGGCCAAGAATAGGCGTGATGGGACGTTGTTATTCCGCAGGTAGGACTGAAGACCAGCTGGGTGTTAAAGATTAACGATGGAAGTTATAGGCGTGTAAGATACAATAATGAATAATTTATTATCCACGGATGTTGCACAAAAGACGGACAACGCCCCGCCACAACACCAGCCCGCGGCTGCTAGAAAACAGTAAGTGAACCATTTTAGCCAATCAAACGCATACAAATCATTTTTGGAGTATGAACCAATGACATTTAAGCGGGATCCGCAGTGTAATACCGGTATCTACCGGCTCTCCTCTCGACACATCGACCGCAGCAACGCAGCACGCGCGCAGCAGCCATGGTGGCCGCGAACAAAATCGTCGTGTGCGATAACGGCACGGGGGTACGTCGTATCTCCCCGACGCAGATGATGAATCCCCCATTATTCTAATCCGTTTCTATCTTTTTAGTTTGTCAAGGCGGGGTTCGCCGCCGAGAACTTCCCCAAAGCAATTTTTCCGTCCCTCGTCGGGCGCCCTGTTCTCCGTGCGGAGGAAGCTGTTCAGACGGACATTCTCCTTCAAGTACCGAACCATACCTTTTTTACATTACATGTTGCACGATCGATACGTGGTCTAACTACCCTTGTGTTGCCTCTCTTGTCAGGATATCATGTTTGGGGATGAAGCTGCGGCTGTGCGGTCGAATCTCGAGATCTCGTACCCCGTCGAGAATGGTATTGTGAAGAACTGGCAGGATATGGAAAAACTATGGGATTACACGTTCAAAGAGCGTCTGGCCATCGACCCGAAAGCTGGTCACCGTATTCTGCTCACGGAGCCGCCGCTCAACCCCAAGCGGAACCGCGAGAAACTCGTGGAAATGATGTTTGAAAAGTACGGCTTTGACGGCTGCAACATCACGACGCAGGCGATGCTCACGCTGTATGCACAGGGCATCACCACAGGCGTCGTGATTGACACGGGTGACGGTGTCACGCATGTCGTACCGGTTTTTCAGGGCTTCGTGCCACAGCACCTCATTTGCCGTCTGGACGTCGCCGGTCGCCACATCACCAACTATCTCATTAAGCTGATGCTACTTCGTGGCTACCCTTTGAACCGCACCGCTGACTTTGAAACAGCTCGTCAGATTAAAGAGAAGTGGTGCTATGTGGCATACGACACGGCAGCGGAGCGTAAGCTGGCGCTCGAAACTACAATCCTCGAAGAGTCGTACGAACTGCCCGATGGTCGTGTCGTGCGACTAGGTCGGGAACGTTTTGAAGCTCCGGAGGCCCTTTTTGATCCCCATTTGATTGATGTCGAGGGCGCTGGGCTTAGTGACATGGTGTTTGACATGTGCATGAAGGCTGATATTGATTTACGAACGGAATTCTTTAAGAATATCGTCCTGTCTGGTGGTTCCAGCATGTACCCGGGCTTGCCAAGTCGCTTGGAGAAGGATATTAAGCAGCGGTACCTCACGGACGTGCTGAAGGGCGACAAGAGTCGATTAAGTAAATTCCGACTACGCATTAACGATCCACCCCGTCGCAAACATCTGGTCTTCCTCGGTGGTAGCGTGCTCGCTGACGTCATGAAGGATAATGACGCTTTCTGGCTGCTTAAGAAAGAGTATGAAGAGCAGGGACTACGTATTCTGGACAAGCTGCAACACTAGCGACCTCAGTCTTTTACATAATTTTAACGGAGCATCCATGCCTATCCGTTCCCTTGAATATGGCATCTTGTGCTGTTACTTGTACTGGCAATCTCACGTTTGGATGAACGCTAGCTCGCCTTGGAGTGTCTCATAGCGATAATCTACTCGAATATCCGGTACGTTTGTCATACGAATGTCTGTGTAGTTAGTAGTATCATTGAACGAGGAGAGAGTGAGCTAGCGACAGAGGAAGAGAAGAGAGCAGGCACTTACCATTGCCGCGCGCTCCTGGCAGTGTGTAGTTGGGGCCAAGGTAATGTTTCTTAAATTTTTGTTCAAAACCCGACTGTAGGACCGAGTTGCGCGCGATTTCGCACATATCTGTCGACGTTAGCTTCCATACTTGCACAGCTACCGAGTACTCTTCCAGCAGTGGATCTTTCGTATAGTGCAGCATGACGGGATCATCGGTACTGAGGGAGACATTCAAGCCGCGGGCATGGTAGATCGGGAAGGGATTGCGGTGATAAGCCAGGAACAAGCGATTGTTGCTCAGTGGCGACATGGCAATCCCAATCTGGGTGAGATAGTACAGATATTGCAGACCCACAGACTTGCGAAGCGTGATCCCGTGATTAATACCATTCGCAGTCAGATACGCCGCGGCCAAATGCTCCGGGTCCCCTGCTTCACCAGAGTGAGGGCGAAACGAAAACGTATTGAGACCTTGTTGACGACGAAATGCATTTAGCGCAGCGATATTCGCGTACAGGTAATAACACCAGTAATCGTAGGGTGGATTCGCCTCGTGCGTCCAATCTTGCGGCTTGGGTAGCTTCTTGCCACGCTCAGCACGAAAAGGTTCGGCCTTGCTCTCATCGTCCACGCAGTCAAAGCCCACCATGGTCTCAAGAAAATAGTGCAAGGGTACGTTGCTCGATGGGTCCCGCGTCACCTCAAACAGTGGTAAAAAGATGTGATCAAGCATTTGCTGGAAATTCTCCACCTCGCCTAATTTCTTGTACAAGAAGTAGAGTCGAGGAATTTGGACCATCCAGCGCACATGAGGGGACGCAAGTTTATTCACGTACATCCAGCGACCCAACTTGTCCCACTCCGAGTGTTTGCGCCCATAGATGGAGACTCGCCACTCGACCAGCTGGTATTTACTCGCGTGGAGGTCCGAGATGACTTCCTTGGTAATCTCCGCAAGATAGCTCCCGGCAATCAGGTTATCGGTCTTTAAGAAAATTTCGCGCAAGCGACTTTGTCCAGCGGGATTGTACTTTAAATTAAAGCGATCAAAGCGATGAAACGTGTTGCTCGCGTGCATATCGAGCGTGTCCACACTCAGATCATAGCCTGTGAGGTTCAAGGACCGAAAGACTTCGCTCAATGTCATGAAGCGTCCGTCCCGGAAGATGACAATCTCACCCGGTGAGTTTCGCAGTCGCGACTTGATAAACCGTAGCAAATGTTTCTGGTTCATGCACGCCGAGTGGTGAATATGGGTGTCTACCTTTCGCACATTGTAGAAATCACGGTGCGGCACGGCCTTTTGTGCCACGAGCTCCCGCTCCGAGTTCAGTAGCGTATGTAGATTGAATCTCGCTTCGAGCAACTGCAGTCGCTTGAACGCAAGTGTTTTCATTGGACCATAGTTGATGATGCGCTTGATCTCGAACAAGTCGTCGTAGTATTCCTCCACGGACCCCACCTGGCTGATCTGCTCGACCGCTTCCTTGTCCTTGAACACCCTCACGACACCTTCCACCATTTTAAAATGATGGTGCGTGGTGTCAGGCACTGGTGCTTTGAACGGTTCGTACGGAATTTCATTCCGATGTCGTAGCTTCGCCGCAGCGCCCGCCGCTGGGACATTTGTTTGTTTCACATCTTCCGTTGTCGGCAGCGGCGTCTCGGGCTCATTGACTGTGATCCACTGTTTCCTTAACGCCAGACACTTGCGAATCAGTTCACAAACTTCTTTGGTCTCTCTGTCCACTTCGTGCGGAATGGACGTAATCTGAATGCGCTGGTACGTCAACAATTGGCCATACGGCTCGGGAAGCGTCTGAAAGAGATCCCGCGCTTTGGACTCGTCCTTCCCATCAGCGTCGTCTACTTCATCCACGGACACTTGCGAGAGTTCACGTAATCGCTTTTCGGCGGCTACTTTCTCGAGAATCGACGCTTTGAGAAGCTCCTCGTGATGTGTCCGCTGCCTCGCCTCGTCGTTCTCGTCCTCGTCTATACTGGGCACATCCCCGTCATACGCGTCCATAGAGGCCTTCGAAGCCGCGGCAATGACGTCTGCGTGCAGGATGTGGGGAGGAAAAGTCGCGCAAAGCGAAGGATCGCGTTCTTCAGCCATGTCCATCGTCCGGCACTTGGTGTGGATACCGTAGATATCCTTTTAGAAGGTTCAAGTGCCACAAACCTAAGGAATAGACATGCACTGAAGCAGGGCATACCCTGCAGCTCTCCTCGTAGCGGAACGAACGCCTAATACGGTCAAGCGCGAAAAGTTTCTGGGCTACTCAATGTTAGAATAGTACAGCGAGAGAGCGACGACCCACGGATGGATATACAGAGAATCAACCATTTGAGGTGGGCGGTCTTTTTTTCTGTACCGAGAAATGTACCAATCCAATGGAAGACGATGATGAGATATGCTTACGAGTAGCGGCATCATTCACCATCAGTTAGATGCTTGATATATACAAGTCGTTTACTGGTTTCGTGGAAGGAAATCCTAGTTACTGCAGCTATGATCGTTAGAAGTTAAGTTACGACCAAAACTCCGCGGTTGTTCTCTATCAAAAGGAATTCGCAGCATTAAGAACCGATGAGGCACACATTAGTACAATCTGAGCAGGATGCCTGGCGATCGTCCAACGGACCTACAGTATGCATCCACGCCATTCCCAGGTTTTGTGCAAAAACGCGCGAACTTGAGCGCGGCAAAGAACCTGTATGCTTTTATTTATTGATTTCACAAAACAGGTCAAAAATGTTTGCATATAGATAGATCCACCACGTTGAAGTGAGTATTTATGATTACAGGTATCTATGTCCGCGTACTTAAAGGCACCCAAGCTTATTTCTTACTAGACATTCTTACTCGCACGATGATTGGTCAAAGAATAACGATTCTGTTCAAGGGGTTTTGTCTCCAGAGACACGACACACTCATTTGCCATTTCGCCGACATCAACTCACGTCACCAAGCCACATGAAGACGTTCCGTAGCCTTCAACAGTCTCGCCCGATCTTTTTAAAAGTTCGCAACGGCTCCAGTCGCACTGTTTGGACGGCCCAACAGGTGAATGGATCGATCTGCTGTTTACTGTACACCATGTGTCGGATCTTTGACCAAACTCTATCTCGTTCGTAGTACATTGAAAGGGAGGAGAAGTGTGGTGCACACAATTACCACCCCTTACCGGTGGTGCTGCAAAAAGGCCGAGGCTGCAAGGTGTGGGACGTCGAGGGGAAAGAGTATTATGACTTCTTGAGTGCCTACTCGGCCGTGAACCAAGGTCACTGTCACCCAAAACTTGTGCAAGCGTTGACGGACCAGGCCCAGACCTTGGCACTGACGTCTCGCGCCTTCTATAACAATGTGCTGGGCGAGTATCAGGAATTTATGACCACTCTGCTCGGCTTTGACCGCATTCTGCCCATGAATACTGGCGTCGAAGGCGGAGAAACCGCCGTGAAACTCGCGCGTCGCTGGGCCTACGACGTCAAGGGCGTCGCCGAGAATCAGGCCAAGGTCATTTTTGCCAAAAACAACTTTTGGGGGCGTACCTTGAGCGCTGTGTCGTCATCCAATGATAAACAAGCGTACGGTGGCTACGGACCCTTTATGCCGGGCTTTTCCAGTATTCCATATGATGATGTGAACGCACTTGAAGGGGTCTTCAAGAAGGAGGGCAAGAACATTGCTGCCTTTATGGTCGAGCCCATCCAAGGAGAGGCTGGTGTCATTGTACCGCACGATGGGTACCTTAAGCGCGTGCGTGAGCTTTGCACCCAGTACAACGTCTTGTGGATTGCTGATGAGGTGCAAACTGGTCTGGCACGGACCGGTAAGATGCTCGCGGTAGACTATGAAGGTGTGAAGCCGGATATTCTCATCTTAGGTAAAGCTCTTTCGGGTGGTATGTACCCGGTTTCAGCTGTGCTTACCAGCGACGAGATCATGCTAACGATCAAGCCCGGGCAACATGGTTCCACCTACGGTGGCAACCCGCTTGGCTGCAAGGTTGCCATGGCCGCTATTCAAGTCATTCTTGAGGAAAACCTGGCTGAGAACGCCTACAAGCTCGGCAACAAGTTTCGTCGCGAGATGGAAAAGTACGTACATGCACCTGGTCACGTTTTTTTTCTCAGCCTTGATACTGATCAGCCATTCTCTTATTTGGATGCAGCTTCAAGTCGAGTCTGGTTCAAGGTGTGCGCGGCCGAGGGTTGTTGAACGCCATCATTATTAACGAACGTCCCAATCAGCCGGACGCTTTACAGCTATGCATGAACTTGGCCAAGAAGGGCTTACTAGCTAAGCCTACTCATGGTAACGTCATTCGTCTTGCACCTCCACTTGTCATGGACGAGAAGCAGCTTGATGAGTGCACGTCGATCATCCAAGAGGTTTTCACTGAAGCTGAGTCGTAAACGGCTACGTCCGAGCAGGCAGCGCCTTCGTGGCGAGTCTGTTTGATTTACTATACTCCATAAATCGTTGACTAAAGCATGTTGATTGACATACGTACATATACAGAGCTTACTGATATAGATACACTTGGGGATGGTACCCGTCTTTCCGACGAACTGTTTCATGGAAACGACAGTATATCTATATTTATTTACTCTAGAAAAATGAGTTTTTCTTGGTGTTAACGACTGTGTGTCTCGGACATTGACTGCTCCCATCTTGCGAGAAGTTGTAACCTCATTCAACGTAATGCTTCGTCCTAAACGACGTTGCGCATTACTCGTGGTTCAACAGACCCAGCTTCTCAAAGGATGGAAATGTCCGGTGCTATCGACCGTGAAAAGGCGACGTACAACTGGCCATGCGAGAGCGCGTCCCTTGTGAGATATATGCCAACCTTGTGCGGCGTCTGTCCCTGTGATTTGTTTACCGTCATCGTATAGGCCAAGCGCACAGGAAACTTATTCCGACGGACCGTTTAAGGCAAGCCTGCTTGCTCTGTTGTTAGTTCAATGCGCGGGATAGAGCAAACACACCCTGCATGATTACCCGTCAAGATTTTAGCCTCATTACACGGGCGGAGACCCGGCGAACAATTAGGCGTGTGCCGTTGTAAAGCCCGTTGGATGGATCTAGATTCCGCAGGAGCATGATTGGTGAACCAACCTTCAGCGCCAGTCGATGTGGCGGCCATCCATTCATGTCGAGCCTTTTCAAGAAATCTGTAAGGATTGTGTTTGCTCCCTCATCATCATCAATTTTGTCGGCGCTGATAAATTCCTGTTCTCCCCCCAGAATCATGTTCAGGAAGGCTGCGTTGGCCTCGGCCACATTGTCATTGTGGGCGGCAAGGGTGCACGGTGGCCAAAGTAGGCACGTGCGATCCTTGCGGCATGGCAATGCCATCATAAATCGTGTCCATTAGTCCGTCCAATGTCTGGTTGTGGAACACCATTAAGTCCGCCAGGGCAATAGGTGTTTGATCCCGTAGCGGCTCTGGTGACTGTGCCAATGGAGGGATGTTGTCCACGTTGCCACTGTCGCAGCACGTGGTGAAAAGTGGGCATGCAAGGCTTAATACAGGGCCCTTCACTCACTCCTCAATTCAATGGAGCGCGCCGCAGTTGTAGCAGCAGACGTTAGCCTGGTTCAGCACGAGGCGCAGCAAGGCTGATTTGCGGGGATCTTCTGACGTGCAAAGGGAAACTCCGTTTATGTGCAAGCGGTCTTACAGAATCTGCCGTGCACACTGAGCACGTCTTTGCTGCTTCCTGAGCTTGGCGTCGTTGTTCGTGCTCTTCTTGTGTCTCAACAGCACGTTCTTGAGAACGCCGCCCGATCCAGTCGATATCGCCGTGAACGCGGGCTCTCTGCTTGCGGTGGCATTGGGGGTTGTTCTTGCGTCTTAACAGCACTTTGACGAGCACGCCGCTCCTGCTCCAGTTGGTTTCGTCGTGAGCGCGGACTCTCTGCTTGTGTTGGTATTGGGATTTGTTCTTGTTGCGTTCAAACAGTAAGTTGTAGAGCACGCCGGTCCAGAGCCAGTCGGTTTCGCCATGAAAACGGACTCTCTGGCTGCGGTGGAGAGGGGAACTAATTAGGGAGCAGGCAGGGTGGACTATATCGCTATAAGCTCAATAAGACCGTACTAACAGATGGTCATTTCAATCAGCGCTATTGGTAATATTTGTAATAACCAGTGATAAACTCCAATTAGATTAGGTTCGACTTACCGAAGTTCGAATTCAATTAGGTATGGTATCGCGATCATCATTCTGTTGTATAAATAGATCGATATATTCGATTAGGTACGGGATCGCGACATGATTTCTGTTATTATATAGGCCAGAGAGGCCACCCGAAGCTCCACCCGCAGCTCCACCTCCAGCTCCACCACCGATACCGCCACCAATTCCCCCATGAGCGCATGGCACATTTCTAGGCATGAAAAAACACTACTTACTGAAGGTAAGTAGTGTGTTTTTTATGCCTAGGAATGAAACGTGCGCTTAACGTCGCTGACTCGTCCGGTTACGTATCGAGCGCATCTTAAATGAACTAAAAAAACTATTTTTTAGCGCATGGCACATTTCTAGGCATGAAAATCACAATACTTACCCTCATATAATCCTTCGCGGACGCATTGATAGCCACACCAACCACACCCACGATATCAGCAGCGACACTGATGATGCCACGCGTTCGCCGTTACGTCCTCTTCCAAGCCGGGACTTCTTTGAGTCACTCTTCAGTACATGGGATCGCGTACTTAACCGAATTCATACTTAGATCAAGATAATTCGCTTAGGTAACGGGATCGCATACTTATTCAAATTCATACATAGATTAAGATATATTCGCTTATGTACGGGATCACGACGACATGAATTCTGTTATTATATAGACCAGGGGATGGTACCCGGAGTTCCGACGTTCTGTTTCATTGAAATTTCATTGACACTACAATTTAGGTCACTGACAGCGGAACTCTGATGCGAGCGGTAGGTGATGGATCTTCAAAAGCGTTGGCGGGTTCTGCGTTGATCTTACGGCTATCATTTTTCGTTGATCCTCACTCAGATCGTCAGGATCTCTAGATAAATTCATTCAACACTGATCAGATCAATTCCATTTCGCCATTTCTTACCACCGTGTCCATCCAACCCGCAGCATGGGTGGCCGGTGGTCCACAATTATTCATATTTTTCATGCTGATAAAACGTTCATGGTAACATTGAACATAGATTGGACTTGAGCCGGATATATTCGATCAGCGGCATGAGTTGGCTGGCCTAAGGGTGGTCACGTGTGGATAACTCCTGGGCCTTGCTGTTGGCGCAGTGTTTCTTCGGCTTGGGGAGTCATCGAGAGCCGCGTTATCCCCAGGGAGCTATGGCTTGACGATCGGCTTGATCTTACTAACAAAGACGCGGACTCGTACAGTGACGATCTTGTTTGGCGTTCTACCTTGTCTTCACTTTTCAAATGTCTATCAGCTCTGTCTATTATAGACACCGACAAGTTGTGTAGTCCTCGCCGTCTCGTTGATCATCCCAAGCGGCAACTCGTAAAGGTGATCAGCGGAATGCACCCGGAAGAATATCTGCCTCCGTCATTAAATTGATCAGATCATTATAGCGACGACATATTCAATGTAGAGTTCCGTGGAGGAGAAGGTTTACGATAATAGAACGGTAGTGTCAAAATATTTATGAATTATTAATTATTGGAACGACGTATTGTTCTTTTGTGATAATGATCTGTCCGTCAGCTTTTCCTTTTGCCCATGGGAATCCTCCTGACTTTGATCACCAATATACATGATTGGGTGAGTTGGTCGTGATTATCATCGGACTGATTACTAACCTTTTTATCTGCGGTGCCGGGCAGTCTTTCCTACCGTTACGGTGTTTTATTGGTTATTCATTTTTCACGAACATGCAGGGTGGATTAAAAGACTTCGTATCCGCCGGTGCCTCCAGGAAGCATAGTAAGGTTTCTTGTAGCCGGTGCGTATACGCACGGTGCGGCTAGCGCACAGAGGAAGGCTTTCCTTAAAGCGGCGTTCGCCGCTACTTAGCCGATACGCCCTTATTAAGGGCTTAGTAGGAGAGAGCTCTCCTACTCGGGGCCAAGATTCCCGGGTTAGTTTACTCTAGCCTGTACTAGTGCCTTAACGGCAAGGCTCCCTTACAAAGGGTGTAGCTAAGGGGAGGGCTCCCCTTACGCTACGGCAATCACTACACGCACGACCGGTCGAGGTCGTGCGTCTGTACTACGGAGTGGAAAGTAAACTGAATATATATTTAATATGTAATTATTTAAACTAATATAAACTATATGTAACACTAAGTAGAATATTCCTAATTCATACCTAGCTAAAATGTAGTGTACACACCTGTGTACTGACACGTGGATGGCTGCCACCACCACACCAAGGGCCCATGCCCTGATTGGTTAAAATAACCAAAGGTTCGAAACCTTTCAACCCGGCCAATACTGGCCTCAACCGTGGTGTACTCATGTACACCAAAACTCAGTGTTATCCGAATGTAACCCCGTTACATCCTCCCCCATCAAGACTATTGCTTACGCAATAAACAAAATTTTGTTGGAGAACTCCAACGCCAGTTCCCCTGTCCATCCATATGTACACCTCTAGTGGTGCTATGGCGTCTCCTCTAGAAGAGGTAGACTACTCCGAAAACTCGGACGTGGATGCCTTTGGGGATAACTCCCCAATGGTGAGCCGCTCCGACAGCGCCGAACGGCGTTGTCGGCAGCCTAATCCCTTCCCCACACGAGAGGAAAATGCACTAACCAGTGCGGCACCCCTGCCCGTATCGGATGATACATCCTAAGGCGATCATCCCTAATGAGCTGGACGCAGCTCAAGACTCCCAACTTGCCGCACAGGCACTAAGGGCTGCGTTGCGCGCCCCCAAACGCCCGTCAAGGGCGGCTTATAATTTCGATGGTCCTCGTGACCTTCCAAAATGGGCCAGGCCTTTGGTAAGGACTAGTCTAGCGTCCTATACCCCTGGCCCCGCGGCTGAACAGCCGTACCAACGCAAACGCCGTGAGAAAATCCGGCAACAACTGCTTACACAAAAGCAGTTCACTAGCGTCTCCTACCGAGAGCGCTTAAACAGGCAGGCACAAGGTGCCCCTGTTGAGAACCTCCGCGAGGTTCATTTCGTTCTTTCTCCGGGAGAAAGTGACGATGATGCTGAGAAGAAGTTCCGCGCTTGGGCGGAAGGGGAGAAGCTTCCCCCCAGCTTCGATGAGCTGCATTCCGGCTATTCCCGTCGAGACATTTGGGTGGAGAGGGTGTTGCGCCTTACATTTTCCAAAGCTAAGGCGATGGAGCAACTACGTGCTCCGTATCACACGCGCTACGCCAGCGCCCCTGTCTCCACCCTGGTGTCCGGAGACAGTGTGGTCGCCACATCTGCATCCGGCCAACTCCCACTTATTGGGAGTGAAGAGGCTTCTCATGCCCCTCTGGTCGTTAACCTACAGCGGGATTCTCCCTCTCAAAAGCGTCAACGACGTCGCGGCAATCCTGCCGTAGGGGAGTCTCGAACTCCCACGAACTCTGTGAGTGTGGATAACCTTTCCACTTCACCAGATACTGGTTTGACCCCGATGATGGCGCCGCGCCATCAGCCGCTCCACATGAAAGTGTGGAGTACTCTCCGCATCGAGCATTGGAGGAGGAGGTCGCACAATTGCGACGTGAGATTCGCGCGCGCTGTGATCGACACAGCCTTCGCATCCATGATCTCCACGAGGGGATCCGCGATGAGCGGGATGCCACTGATCGCTTCGAGAGGCGGCTTGCCTCTCTCGAGACGACCGTTGCGGAGCTTTGTGGTCGCATTTTAGCCCTTTCGGGCTTCCTTCGCCCTGAGGTGCCTTACGGCTATCCGCCTTTCCACCCTCCTCCAGGAGGGGCCCCGCCTCCGGGTCCTGGTATGGCTTAAGCATACCGACATAAAAGGTTGGATGCGTACGCATCGCCTTCGGGATGTCTAAGGTGTACGACAAGCCCTTTCGGGCTAACACCTTAAAGGGGCCCACAAACCTGGGGAGCAGTTTATTGCGTAACACATTTGAAACTGCTTGTGTAGGAAGATTTTTAGCGTTTAATAAACACTTTCTACTACTCTGTATACCTTTTTGTTACGCCGTCCCTTTCGGTCAGCTTGCTCCTTCTGCTTGTCTTGGCTTTCCGCCATGGCATCGCAGACGTGTCGTAAGACACTAAGGCGCGTCGATAAAAACTTGTCGATGTTCTTTCGCACAGATACAGGGCTGACATCGGGGAATCCTCCCCCCTCAATCCCTGGGCCACACACATGTGGCGTTAGTGGAACCCTCGGATTCACCAATCCGTTCACGTAAAACGGGGTAAACCCCGTAGATGCATGTACCGAATTGTTGATAGCAAATTCAACCATCGGAAGCATCTCACTCCAACTCTTTGGAGAATCCGGACATAAACTCCGGAGAATATCCTCCACAACGCGATTAACGCGTTCCGTTTGTCCGTCCGTATGCGGATGATCCGCAGTGGACATGAGGAGCCTGGTGCCTAGCACCTTAAACAGCGCCCCCCAAAAAACTGTCCCGTTAAACGGGGATCCCGATCCGATACAACGGAATCGGGTAGACCATGTTGTCGAAAGACATGGTCTAGGAACACTTTTGCTGTTCTTTGTCCATCTATGGACTCTGGCACCGCCGCCAGGTGAGCCATCTTGCTCAGACGGTCTACAAAGACCAATATGCCGGTGTTTCCGGCCTTATCCTTCGGAAAACCGAAGAAAAAATCCATACTAATGGATTTCCAACATTCCGTCGGAACGGATAAGCCAAAGGCGCAGCTGAATTTGCGGAGGGTTTAACCCTCTGACACGTCTCACAGGTGCGTATATACGCACCGACCCACTTATACATTTTGGTCCACCAATACAAAGTGCTTAAAGCGCTGTAGGTCTTATACCGACCTAAATGACCCCCGGTAGGGGCGTCATGTGCCTCAAAGAGGACTCTATATTTCAGTTCCTCATTATGAGGAACTACCACCCGCGGAGTGTCCTCCGCGCTCGTGCTATAAAATAGCAGACCGTCACAGTACCTGTAACGGTGTAAACGAGCTTTAGCTCGAATTGACAGGGTTGGCTCAGACGAGCCAAGACCATTTTCACCTAACGCGCTGATTAGCGCCGTACACTGTGGGTCTTTCTCATACGCCTGGCGTATGAGATCCACCACAGATGTGGTGAAGAACGTCGCGTGAGCGAGCTCGTAATCGGGACGACGCGACAACGCGTCTGCAAGCACGTTTTGCTTGCCAGGTTTATACTTAACCTCAAAGTTGTACTCCGCAAAGAAGGAGAGCCAGCGGGCCATCCGTTGCGAGAGATGAGGCGACGTTGTCGCTGTCCGTAAGGACGCGTGGTCAGTATAAACCACGAACGGCTTTGAGCCGAGTAGGTGAACCCTTAATTTGACTAGAGCATACTCCATTTCAAGTAGCTCCTTGTCATGAACGGGATAATTCCGTTCTGCAGCTTTAAGCTGCCTCGACTCAAACGCAATCACGCGTTCCCTTCCTGCATTGTCTGCTTGTAACAAAGCACATCCGATTGCAAAATCGGAGGCGTCGCAGACGACACTAAATGGTTTCCCCGAGTCTGGGAGAGCAAGAACGGGAGCTTTTAACAAGCTCCCCTTATCTGCTTCAAAAGCGTTTTGGTGTTCAGTTTCCCAACACCAATCAACATCCTTCTTAAGAAGTTCGGTCAATGGCTTCACCATTTCAGCGTAGTTCTCGCTGTACTTGTGGAGATAGTTGGCTAATCCTAGCCACTTCCGTAAATCTCTAAGATTTACAGGCTAAGGCCACTCCACAATGGCTTTCACCTTCGCGGGATCCGCCCGCACTCCATCCTTACCGATGAAGCATCCGAGGAAAGGAATTTCCTCAGCACCAAAGATACACTTGGATGCGTTTGCATATAACTTATGCTCTCGCATACATTCGAGCACCTCTCGAAGGTGTATCAGATGCGTCTGAACATCAGACGAGTCGCCTTCCGCACGACTATGGACGAATATATCGTCGAAGTACGTCTGAGCGTACTTCCTATGAGGGCGGAAGAGTTGAGTCACCAAGCGATTGAAAGTCGCTGGTGCATTTGAAAGCCCTTGTGGCATAACAAGCCACTCCCACAGCATGCCACTAGGCGTGCTAACCGCTGTAAGCGGGATATCGGACGCTAGCATGAGCACCTGATAATACCCGTCCACCAGATCTAAGGCACTGTACACAGTACAGCCCTCCATATTGTTCTGGAGGACATCCTTCCGAGGAATCGGAGTCTGCATGGGTACAGTAGCTGAATTCAGCTTGTTGTACGCATGCACAATGCGCCACTTTCCGTTCGGTTTACGAACACAAAAAGTGGGAGATGAGTGGGGAGACTTGCTCTCCCGTACCATCCCTGCCTCTTCTTTCCCCTTGAATAATGCGTCGATGACGTCGCATTGTTCCTTGGGGAGAGGACACTGCCTAGTGACGCAGTATTTGGTTCCGGGAACCAAATCAATTTCATGTCGGACTCCCCGATCCGGTGGTAACCCCATCGGCGGGTTGTCACTAATGACATCTCCGAATTCCTTTAACAAGGAATGGTACGGGTCCTCAGGATCCGCGAGGATCTTGAGGCCGCTTCGGTCATTTAATGCCTGTTTGGTTTGCACCAAAACTGAATCGTCCATCGTGTATGAGGAGTTCAACTCCTCTTCCGGACGCAACACGACGACCTCGTCGATTTCATCAGCTTTCAAAGCAGTCTCAAACTCGTTGAAGGACATCTCCTCCAACGTCGACAGTTCGCCTACCCCAGGCAACCGTTCCAGGCTTATGCCTTCTGTGACAACACCGGTCACACTATTCAGCATCCTGTAGGACTGCTGACCGATTGCCTCGGGACTCATCCCGAGACCCAGATGGGGGGAGTCAATTGCCCCATCTATTGGAATCGCCACGCGCTTATCCACAGAGGTCTCTACCTCTACCACCGGTGACTCGCCGGTCTCACCTATAACGGCGTAGTCGGAATCATTTCCGACGTGCGAAAGAGACGAACTCCGGGTCTCTTCGCTTGGAAGCGCCTCGCGCTTAACCACAGGGGTCTCTACCCCTACCACTGGAGTTACCACAGGTAGCTCACCAGTCTCGCCTATAACGGCGTGGTCGGAATAATTTCCGACGTGCAAAAGAGACGAACTACGGGTCTCTTTGTGTGGAAGCGCCTCGCGATTAACCACAGGAGTCTCTACCCCTACCACTGGAGTTACCACAGGTAACTCACCAGTCTCGCCGTTCACGGCGTGGGAATTAACCGCCGAATCCCCCTCGTTAAGGAGCTCTTCCTTAACGCCATTGGGAATGATAATTTCAGACATCCCAATCTCTGGCATCTCACGCCAGAATCGCTTTTGCGATCGAGCAAATGTGGGTTCATTACTCGCCAATGCTTCACCCGACCGCGGGTGCGTTGAGCCAATGGACTTAGACTTCCAGTCTATCCATGGCTCGTGGCGTTCCAGCCACTTCATGCCCAGAATGAGGTCATACCTCGAGTCCAAATCCAGGACTAGGCAACGTTCTAAGCTGTCGAAGTCTGCAAACTTCAGCTTAAGGTCAATCGAGACCTTGGGTACAGAAACCTGTACGCCCGTCGCAAGACGGACCGTGACAACGTCACGAGAACGTGCCTCTAGGGCCTCGGCATACAGCCGACTCTTCACAACAGAAGCCCGTCTGATATAATTGTCAGACGCTCCAGAGTCTATCAAGACTCTCCAAGGCTTGTCAAAGCCTTTCACGTCCGCAAGGACTACCAGCAAACCTGGCTGGTACACCAACTCGGTGCTAGAAAGCACCGCTTCCCTCGGGGCTTTGTGCTGTCGTCCCCTACCCTGGGGCTTAACAGCACTGAGGGGTCCCCCAGTAGGGCGCCCCGCACCTACTGGGAGCCGTCGTTTCCCGACGGCTTGGAAAAGGGCTTTTTCCCCACCCTTGGTCCCTTGTAGCGAGTGTCTCGCTGGGGATTTTTCGGACATCTGTTCCTCAGATGATCCATGCTCCCACACAGGAATCATCTCAGCGGCCCACGCCGCTGCAACATAGCCAAGAGCTCTGTCTCGAAGCTCTGTGAAAAAGAGTCCGAATGACTCTTAGCGGGAGGTTTCTCCTCCGCTTCGACCTGACTCAGGTCCACGGGTTCGGGACCCACCTTAGAGGAACGGAAGTTCCTCTCGGCGTTGAACGCCATCTTGAATACCTCTTCCAGGGATTCGGGTAGGCATCGGAACAATTCCGAACGTGCTGGACCTTCTCTCAGGCCTCCCATGAAGACGGGGATGGACACATCGTCCGAATACGCTTTCGCGTACATCCCTGCCAACAGGGTCTTAAGCTCCTGGATATAAACCTCCAGGTCCTTAGTGCCTTGACGGCACCTCAGGAACGCCATTCGATTCTGGAAAACCAGACCAGGCATTGCGTACATGTCCATAAGCTTCTGCTTAAGGACCTTCCATGTTGGAAACACGTCCTTGACTGATTACGAGCATGTAAACGCCCATGTACGGGCTTTGCCCGTAATATGGGTCAATTAAAGTCCCACTTGCAAGTGATCAGCGGTCATGTTCGATGTGGCGAAGGCCGTTTCGACCTCTCGCAACCAAACATAAAGGTTGTCACCCTTCTCTGCGGTGAACTCCTTTATCTTAAACGATAATGGAGGGCGCACCCCGTGGAATGACCTCCACCACAACTCGCCTCATGAGCGATGAGGGAATTCACCCTTGCCTTTACGGCCTCAAGGTATTGCTCCACTAGGATCTTCATACTTTCTTCCCCCGTTAAGGGGTAACAGCCTTTTAAAGGCTTCCTGTTGGACGAGGGTCAAACTATCCCAATCGTCCTGATTCATCTTTTGCAGAGATGTCTAGTCTACCAACACAGGTGTTGGATTAACTACAAGTGCCACCAGATGTAGCCGGTGCGTATACGCACGGTGCGGCTAGCGCACAGAGGAAAGCTTTCCTTAAAGCGGCGTTCGCCGCTACTTAGCCGATACGCCCTTATTAAGGTCTTAGTAGGAAAGAGCTCTCCTACTCGGGGCCAAGATTCCCGGGTTAGTTTACTCTAGCATTTACTAGTGCATTAACGGCAAGGCTCCCTTACAAAGGGTGTAGCTAAGGGGAGGGCTCCCCTTACGCTACGGCACTCACTACACGCACGACCGGTCGAGGTCGTGCGTCTGTACTACGAAGTGGAAAGTAAACTGAATATATATTTAATATGTAATTATTTAAACTAATATAAACTAACACTAAGTAGAATATTCCTAATTCATACCTAGCTAAAATGTAGTGTACACACCTGTGTACTGACACGTGGATGGCTGACACCACCACACCAAGGGCCCATGCCCTGATTGGTTAAAATAACCAAAGGTTCGAAACCTTTCAACCCGGCCAATACTGGCCTCAACCGTGGTGTAATCATGTACACCAACACTCAGTGTTATCCGAACGTAACCCCGTTACATTTCTCATCCAACCCATCACCAAAGTTTCTCACATAAACTTGGTGATCAGTGATCCCTTCTTCTTAATCAGCGGTAACGGCGGTTTACATGGTGTCGTCACATCCAACGCTGGTTTATTTTCATCCTGACGTCCCCTTGGTCGTATCTACTTCGCAATCGTAGTGATCCTCGTGACCAGAAGCCCGGGTACGCGCAACATTGTGGTGCAGCGCTGATCAAACTGCTTTAAGTACTTGTCAAGCGTCTCACAGGGCGCCCAGACTGTCGACTATCCTATTCGTCGTTCTTGACTGGTTACACTATTGCTGATAATAAAGACGCGGATTAACGGATCTTACACTAGTAGTCCAAGAGGAAACTTTCCGTCAGGATTAAGTATGAAAACTCGTTGGCTGATCAAGGGGACACTCTTACCTGATCATCGCCAGCCTTGGTGTAGCTAAAATTATTCCAAGTTCTTTCAAGTAATTGATGTGTAATGCTTATAATACTCCAACGTAATCCATAGTAATCCAATCACCAACCATTTACGGGGAAGCCTGTCCGTTGCAGGTGCGTTGGATTGGGGTTTTGCTTAAGATCAAGTGTTGATGAGTTGACGGAGCGTCGCAGTGGACCAATATCAATCCCGCCGGCGTCCGTTGCCATCAATTAGTATATATTGCTAGCTAATTCCAAGTCATATATTCCAGCTACACCAACTTCCGTAAGACCTAGTACTTGATCGAGTAACCTCTTGGAGGGTGATCATACACCATTTGCAGCTAACTTCAACCATGTCGTGAACTTATAGCAAAACCCCCAGAGCTCTTAAAAGTATAGGGGAACGTGAGTAGTAGATGACAAAATGCAAAGTAAATATATTTAAGGTCCTTAGTTCGCTCATTGCTACGTCTAATCCTGGAACATTCTAGAAGATTCTAGAACATAACGTCATTCAACCATGACGTCATCGTATGACGTCACTCTCCCCAACTTATGTTGAACGCTCAACTTGATGTCGAACACACAACTTAGCATCACATGGTTGCTTGGCGAGGCGTCACTACACCACTCTTGACAACATTGACAACACTCCCTCTCGACTCGTCAGCGACTATGATGCCCAACTTGGTCCTGAGAGCGTCGAACTGTTGTGCTGCAAGCGGCTTCGTTATGTCTGCTAGCATGTCAAGCGTCGAAATATACTGCAGTACCACTTGACCATCCTCAATATTCTTGCGGACAAAGTGATAGCAAATGTCGATGTGCTTGGTGCGCTTGTGGAACTCAGGATTCTTGGCCAACGCAATGGAGCCTTGATTGTACTCGTAGATTTTCACCGCTTCATCACTTGTCATCTCGCCCAGCTCACACAAAAATACCTTGAGCCATACTGCCTCTTGCGTCGCTTGTGATAGCGCCATGTACTCAGATTCAGTCGACGAGAGTTCCACGGTGCTCTGCTTCTTCATTCGCCAGCTGATGCATCCGCCGTTCATCATAAATGCATAGCCGCTTGTGCTACGTCGAGACTCGATGTCACCGACCCAGTCTGCGTCCGAGTAGTCTTGTAGTCCTTCATAGTTACTCGCTTGAAACACTAGTCCTTGTGTTTTCGTGCCTTTAATGTAACGGAAGACCCTCTTGAGTGCCTGACAATGTGTCGGACAAGGGTCCGCTGCAAACTGGCTCAAGACTCCCACTGCTGCTGCTAGTTCCGTACAAGTACCAACCATGAGATACATGAGGCATCCTACTGCATTCCGGTACGGGAGATTCACCATAGTCTCTTGGTGCTTGCAGCCTCCTTCACACATGGTCTTGGTTATTTTCAAGCTTGGATACTGCGGCGTCTTCACGGGGTTGATTTCGTCCATCTTGAATTTCTCGAGAATGTCCTTCGCAAACTTGGTTTGCCGCACCGACATTTTCCCAGTTGCCACATCGTGCTTGATCTCCATTCCGAGAAAATACTTAAGTTGTCCCATGTCGGTCATATCAAACTGATCACTAAGCGCTTGCTTCGTGTCCTTCAGCATCCCATCGCTTGTGCTCGCGAGAACCAGGTCGTTCACATATAGCGCCACAAACATCATGTCTTGGCCGTCCCGCTTCAAGTAGATGCAATGATCATATTTGCACTTCTTGAACCCAAGTCTCAGCATAAACTCGTCAATCGTCTTGTTCCACATACGTGGCGATTGCTTCAGGCCATACAGCTAACGCTTGAGCTTGCACACTTAGTCTGGTTTATCTTCGTTCACATATCCGCCTGGCTGCGCCATGTAGATGTCTTCGTCTAGCGAGCCGTTAAGGAAATGAGGTCTTCACATCCATCTGATGCACAGTAAGCTTGTACTTGGCCGCCAGACTGAGCAATACCATGATCGGCGTAAGCTTGGCCACATGCGCGAACGTCTCTTCATAGTAAATGCCGTACTTCTGCGAGAATCCTTTCGCCACTAGTCGTACCTTGAACCGCTCTATTTCTCCAAAATGATTCTCCTTCACTCGAAACACCCATCGGCAGCCGATTGCCTTGCGTCCTTTTGGAAGAGGTACCAGAATACACGTCTTGTTCTTGCAAAGCGACTCCACTTCTGAATTACACGCTTCCTTCCATTTGTCTGCGTCGCTGGATTCCATCGCCGACTTGAACGTCGTCGGCATTTCTCCTACTGATTCATGACGTACGCAGTGTAGCCGGTGCATACACGCACGGTGAGGCTAGCGCACAGAGGAAGACTTTCCTTAAGCGGCGATGTGCCGCTACTTAGCCGATACGCCCTTGTAAAAGGACTTAGTAGGAGAGTTCTCTCCTACTCGGGGCCAAGATTTCCCTTGGTTTACTTGTTAGACTTACCTAACGCCTTGAGACAAGGATTCCCTTAGAAAGGGAGTAGCTAAACGATGTATTACTTTTGGCTACAAACACTCACAGCACGCGCGACCGGTCGAGAACGTGCGTCTAGCTGGATTTGGCGTGTTTTGTAAACTGAATGTATATTTAATATGTAATTAGCCTAAATTAATTTGAACTAATGTAAACTATATGTAATACTAAGTAGAACTTACTAAATTCGTACCTAGCCAAAATGTAATGTACACCACCTGTGTACTAACACGTGGCTGGCTGCCACGCCTCCACCAAGGCCTCCTGCCCTGATTGGTTAAAATAACCAATAGGTCCAAGCCTTTCGGACCGGTCAATACTGACCCCAACCGTGGTGTACTTAGGTACACAACATAACTAAATGTAACCAGAATGTAACCCTGTTACATCCTCCCCCATCAAGACTATTTCTT
Organism: Peronosclerospora sorghi; assembly: GCA_026184515.1. Classification (NCBI taxonomy): domain Eukaryota; phylum Oomycota; class Peronosporomycetes; order Peronosporales; family Peronosporaceae; genus Peronosclerospora; species Peronosclerospora sorghi. The sequence goes on along the minus strand of CM047586.1, from coordinate 5,561,204 downwards.
TCGCAATAAATCAATTATAGTTGGAGAACTCCAACCCCCAGAACTTCTGGCTAACCATGAGAACCTTTAGTGGTGCTGAGGGTTCTCAAGAAGAGGAGGTTGAGTATTACGATTACTCGGAGGTGGACGCCCTTGGGGATATCTACCCAATAGCTGACCACTCCGACATCGCCGTTCGGCGATGTCGGGAACCCAATCCGTTCCCCACACGTGGGGATAATGTGGGTTTGGAATATATTACGGGGTTGCCGTTGTCGGACGGTTAGAACTGTATTCAAGTTGCGATCGACTTACTTTATAAACGCGCTCGCTACGCCACAATGCATACTACCGCGAATGCGGTAGATTGTGCGCAAGTATTGTTTGATTCGGTCGTACATCACATGGTGTGCCCAAGGTGATTATAAGTGACCGTGATCCGAAGTTTACCGGAGCCTTTTGGCAAGCGCTGATGAAGATCCTGGGTGTTAAACTTCATATGACGACTGCTCACAGAGCCCAAGCAGACGGGCAAGTGGAGCGTCAAAACCGGGTGCTGGAAGACTATCTTCGCTGCTTGACAGCGCAGCATGGCGCCGATTGGTCTCGCTTGCTGGGAACCATCGAACTGGCTCATGCTACCTTGGTGAGTGCTTCTACCGGGCTTACGCCATTTGCAATTGATTGTAGACGAGTAGCATATCACCCTGGTGCTGCCGTGGAATTATAAACAAAGAACGAAGTGGTCTCAAGGGTAGAATTTGCAGGTCAGTTTGTGAAACGTCGTCGTGATATAGTCGAGCAATCCCGTCAAGTTCTACTCGATACCAAGGAGAAACAGAACGCTACTATGACAAGCGGCGAGCTGACGTCGACTTCAAGTCCGGCGACCAAGTCCTCTTGAAAACGGAGCATCTCTCATTGAAGACGGTCAGCTACAATACCGACCTTAACAAGGCTAAGCTCAAAGCCCAATATGTCGGTCCGTTCGAGATAGAGTTCATGGTTAACGAGAATGTGGCGCGTTTGAAGCTGCCAAAGCGACTGAAGGCCATCCATTCCTCGTTCAATGTGGATTTGTTGTTGCCGTATCCTGAAAAACCTGAGCGATTCCTATCACGTCCGCCGGCTAAAGATTCCCCGATCGAGTTACCAGACCCAGTAGAAGACGATGGAAGGCGTGTGGTAGAACGACTTCTAGCCAAGCGTCAATTCAACCGCAAACCGCAATATCTTGTGAAGTGGTTGAATGAGCCGATGACGGAGTGCACCTGGGAGAGAGAGCGTGACATAAAGCAAGTTGCGCATTGGCAGCGATTAAGAAGTTGCGGGAAATGCGACGTGCCAAGCGCAATTCAACGCTGGGGGAATGTCAGATCCAAGCAGCAGATGGTCAAGGCCGAGGCCAACAGGCGACCCAAGCAGCTGGGGTGGCAGGCAGGCTGGGGAAGCAAGCATCAAAGGGAAAGGTCCCGTTATAAAGCGTGCTGGACACCAGATGACGAGGCGCTCTGCCGTCCAGATGAATTCAGCTTCTGTCGCGCATCGTCACCGCACGCATAAGTAAGTACACTGGTGGTATGGATGTCACCATCTTATCATGAGTACGTACACCGGTGGTATGGATGTCACCATCTTATCATGAGTACGCACACTGGTGGCATGGATGTCGCCATCTTATCATGGGTGTTGCTTATTGCATTTTAGGTGTTGTAGTCTAGGGCGAGTCACTAGGCGTCGAAGAGAAGCGGCAAGAAGAGGTAACCAAACCAATTCATTCTGCAATTTACTCTTTACTGTTTCAACGCCTTCTCTATTTCTGCGTCTCACCAAGTCGATTAGCAGACGTCGACAAGAATACATATGACGTAAAGCTGCTACGGCTGCGGAGAATCAGGCTACATTCATTTGAATTGCCCAAAGAAGAGCAATAGAAAGGTGGATTGTACACTGGCAATCACTGACAAATTGCAAGACCCAAAATATGCAGCGATGATAAAAGACAGTTGTGGAAGCATTCACTAGTGAATGATATTTCCTTTCTAAGAGAAGCTTAAAACAGTGATAGAGAGTGTTTCCAAGCAGATGAACAAACGGAGGTCTCAATGAAGGGCTGTATATTTATGCAAGGGAATCAGTCATGAACCAGCATATAATCAACGTAGAATTTTTTTTATTATGTGGAAAACTTTCTGAAATATACTCTCGTATGATCTGCTCGAAGATAAGTTGGGAAATGACTAACATCAACGGCAATTGGATCATGATGCATCGGGATACAAAAAAGGTTCTTGACATTGAAAAACTCAACAAGGCACTCGTGTGGAAGTCAATGTTGAAGTGCCTGAAGTTAAACACGAAAATACGTTTCGGTTTTAGCTAGTGGAGACAAAGAGTTTAAAGTGGATCGGACACTCATAAGGGTTCCCTAGTAAACTTACACATGTCTAAGGCTACGGCATCTTAATTATGATGCAATCGAAAAGTAAGCTAAGGCGTGAGGTGCTGATATATTACTAACCGATACTAAGCAATTGAATTGCTTGATGTGCGCCCATAAACGCATTCGAAGAATGCACGTTCGAAGAAGGATAATGGAGAAATCACACTACGGTTATTGGGGTGTAACATATTCCGATTAGGAGGGACCGACCGATCGATCGCCTCAAGGACCGTTTGGAAATCGATTTATGATCACTTTCGTTGATTATAAATTAAATAGTGTAGATTTTTTTGGCGAAAACCGAGGACGTAGCGACAAAACGTTGAGCTCTTCTTAGCCTTTTTAACGGAAGTTTAACATTAATGTTCGGGTACTGCGCTGATACAGAGAACAAAATCTGGATGGTTGTTTGCATAATTGCTGGAGAGCTACGCCGTTTCAGCGAAGACAGTAACCATTCAATCATTGGAAAGCGGAAAGAATGCATCGAATCATATCAGGGCTTGCTCTTTTCTCGCTAATTCTCAGGGGGGGAATGTGTTACAAAGTGTTGTATATTGTAAACGGAAGCCTTAGAAGTACAAAGCAACGTTCACAGATAAAACGTTTCGACGGAAAAGGGCGCAATTTAAATGTATTAGTTGCTTCGTTTGTAGTACACAGTTTATAAAAACGTTCCCTCGCTCATAAGTGAAGATTACAAGTTTTTTTGTAGAAGGAGAGCAAATTCGATTAGTTTCCGGGATAAGTGAAGAAGAGAATATTTCAAGTTTTTTGTAGAAGGAGCGCAAAGTGGTCGTAACGCAGCATATTAAGCGCATATATACATACGTTCGACCATGAACAAGTCAGAACTAAAGAAGAAAATGCAAGAAGACCAAGGAGACCAGGCAACAAGGAGAACGTACACTTGAAAGTGACAAAAACCAAGTTAAAACGAATAAAAGGCAAAAGAAGAAAAGCGATGACAACGGGATAGGCGTGTGACCACTGCTCTTACAAAGAAAAACATGGAAAAAGTGAAAATGGAGAAACCAAGGAAAACGCGGTGGTGTGGGTGCGGTTAGTTTTGTTTCCGCGGTAGACCAAAATATTTCAGTGAAGCCATAAAGATAAGTGGAGAGTGGAGATGCAAAAACAGTCTCCGCTTTGGAAACAAAAACTTTTGGAAAGTGATGAAAAACCTCAAAACTGTAAACGTGAGTGAATATCAAGGCTGACGAAAATGGAGGTATGGAAAGATTAAGGCAAGATTTGTGTAATGTAGATGTTTGGAGTTGATTACACTCCAAATTCGATGCTGTCTTTAAGATGGGATATTTCTCGTTTTATTTGTGTCACTGGGATATACCCAATGCATATGTTTAAAGTATTAGAGGAAGACCACGATCAGTACCTTCATATCCTTAGAGATATAAGCTTGGAAAGCGCTATTTTTGTGCAAGAACAATCTAATTTTAGAACATAACTGAACGACTTTGGAGCAGGGGTGCGTGGTATCACTCCCTCGGACCGGTACGATAGTAGAGGAGCCAGTACCAAGAATAGTCTCGACTCAATAGTTGTATGGTTTTCTGATCCCGACAAGCCCCACATAGGTACTAAAAAGTACCGATATTACCGTGACAGGTATCTGTATACCGAAATTGGTACCGATATTAATTCTGTCCGGTATCACATAGGTAATGCTTGCACCGAGATTGGTCCACGCGGTACCAGATACCGGTATTCGTTACCGACAATGGGCTTGACTGCTATGGTGACCGGTAATTGGTATCAACATTGGGCTTCATCGCTAGCGCTCAACCGGTATTTGCACCGACTTTTGCTGTGCGCCTAGCGACAGCTATCAACATTGGACGAAGCGTAGTTATCAGCGGTACGCCGCCTATCATCTCAGCCTCATCTTCCATCAGTAGGTACGAACACTAACTATAATAATAGGCTACTGTGAAGTAGCAGTAGAATTATATGTGCTACCACTAGGAACGCTGTTCTTACTTCTTTTTGATTTCTACTTTGATTGCACCACTACTCTAATAACCCAGACTTGACCTATACTGGGGATAAGTGTTATAGGTCTCTATTTGTTGCTTTTTGCAAGAGCTTGAATAATAGCGATAATGACCATGCCCTTCTAGCTTGCTCCTTTGCTGAATGATGGTGAAGGTTCCGTGCGTGGCGGTGGTAACTCTGATCTAGGGTCGATGCTTATAGTAAGAGGATAATACTTGAAGATGGTCCTTTTCTCTCAATAACTACTACTTCTGCTGCTGTCCATACCCTAACTCGACTGTATCTCAAACCAAGCATCAACCAGAGGTTTGTTGACTCTACAAAAAAGTGTGGTCTCAAAAAACTCATCTGACAGCTGGGTGCGAAGGTCATTCAGCACTAGTATTTCCTGAGAAAAGACTTTCTACTGGAGCCATGAGGATGGTATGGAAAGAATCATCTCTTCCAGTTGGGCTAAAAGTGGATAGCGACCTTGATTATCTTTCCACCACTGGAGAGGGTCTGTGTTTGACTCCTCGATGGTATCCTCATCTAGAAAGCTTCTGAGCTCCTTCTCCCACCGAGGTTGCGAAGACACTCCTGTTTTGGCTTGGAGCTTCTTCCTGCGAAGTCGTACCAGAAGATCATCAACATCGTCATCATCCTCCTCTTTACTTGAAGAGGTTTAATTATCTGCTGATTCTTCCAAGAGGTCAGCCATATCCAGTGGTCAGCCGCCCTTTCTGCATTCGCTTGCTGTCCTGTTGGCGCCTCTGTTCCACCTTCATGAACCTTTCTGTTAGCCTGCTTCCTTTGCGCTAATAAGATTCTTGCGTTCATTTCCATCGTGCGAAGAAAGTCTTTTGCACTGGAAATGTCTTGGTAACCATTGATGTAAAACGTCTTTTCGGCTTTATACCTTGGATCCAACAGTGTTGCCGCGTAACAGAGGCTTGGGAGGGAACCAAAACGTTGATATAGAGACTTCTGTGATCCCTTAAAAAAGTTCTCCAGTCGCTGGATTTACTCTATAGAAAGTCGCTCAGTCAACTTGATTGTTTCCTCAGAAGATATCTGCTGTGCTTGGCGATTGACATGCTTCATGAGAGCCGCCGCAATTGGGTAGACAGTGGACAATGAAGTCTTAAATAACTCCTTGGCACTTCGAGTCTCCACTTTTAACTCTCCGGCCCAGGCTTCCGAATATTTGAACAGAGGCAGTAGTTAATTTGTTAGGTCCCACACAGTGCTACGGGCCTCAAGGTTAAGAAACTTGATCTCTGCTGCAAGGCATGCATGGGAAAGGGGTTGAAGCACTTGCTGAACTCTGTTCAGCACGTAAAATGTGCTGTTACAACGGGTAGCTTGATCCTGTTTCAATGCGGACGCCTTAACATTGCTGTAATGGGGTGCCATTACATAATTGATATTCAAGTTAGAATATCACAGTTGAATTTCAGACGCGTTGTCTGAAATTCAAATAATAGATTATAAGTTATTATAATCTACGAAGGAAAAGTCGATTCGGTATAAATACCGAATCATGCAGGTTAACTAATAGTACAGTTATTTTAAGACTTGATATTATTATATTAGTTAGGTAATTACTATACTGTTAGCCGCTAACCACCCATTTAATAAACACTCTTAATTTTGCGTTCTCAAGTTTATGCGAATATTATATTTGCTTTTAGTATAGGATTATTTGTCATCAACTAATCCTACCCCTCCCGTATTGCGCGCTTCCTCGCACAACACAGTGTAAGCCTGTAACAGGATCAGTCCTGTTACACCTGGTAGCACTTTGTGGTCCGTCCTAACGAACACAGTTCCGTTCCGCTAGTTAACTAGCGAAGCGAAGATTAAGAGCCTCTCGGCATCATGTCGCGAGACATGACGCCTGCCGAGCGAGATAGAACGCTGGAAGTGGTGACGGGACACTTTCCTCACTTCACGTCGCGTAGTAAAGACGCGACGGTAGAGATGGTTCGGTCCATGGGGACCGACATCCTTACTTTTCTCCTGGGTAAGACCCCGGAGGAAGCGATAGAGGTGGTGCATCGTTTTAGGCGAAACCACCTCGAAACACCATCACGTCCCGCGCAAGAGGCAGCGCGGACGGCACCTGCAACGCATATCGTTGAAGTGGTAAAGGCGCGAGTACTGCCCTTTACCGGTGAAGGGGGCGAGCCCCTTCGTAGATGGTTCTCAGAGGTGGAAGATGCCATCTCTGCGCAAAATATTGTTGACGAACGTCAACAGGCGTACTTCGCCACAACATGTCTGGGAGGCAGAGCCGGGGCATGGGCGATGAGTCGCAGAGCCACTGATTACTCTGCGTTCCTGACTTATCAGGAATTAAAAGCTGAGCTAAAGCTCAACATTGAAGCTCCATAAATGGAGCTAGGTAGTCGGCAGGAGTTCATGGGACTCCGGCAAGGTAAGCTTGACCTTCAAGCTTACGCTCAGAAGACGCAATATTTGCTGTCAAATATTGTGTATGAGCCGGTGCCCCCTGCTATGCAGGTCACTGGCTTCATGAAGGGACTCAATGATGGTCCCGTCAAACAGAGTCTCTACCGGCACCCGCCAAAGACTCTAAGGGATGCCATTGATATGAGCATCCGTGAAGAGTTCAGCATGCGATCAGCGTCATCGCATGCTAGGTACAGCCTAAGGGCTCAACAGCCCTTCGCTATTGACATGCCGCAACAGCATGTCAACAATCAGCAGTCGGGCAGACGAAGTTCACACTTCGTCTTAAGAAACAGCCACCCGCGCCAGAGCATGGGCGGTGGAGGTCCAGAGCCGATGGACCTATCGGTTGCGGTTGCTTCGAACTCGGAGCAACCGAAATTTAAGAAGAACATTCGCTGCAATCGATGCGCGAAAGTGGAGCATTTTGCCCATGGGTGTATGGCACCGCATCCGGTGCCACGCAGTCAGCGGACGGAACCGTCCGCTGCACGGCGACAACAACAGGGACATCACCCTGTTAGTGCAAAAACGTAAATCACCAGTAGGGGCGGGTAGCCCTACTGGGAATGTTATCCCATATGCCGACATAGGGCATGTGAGGGTAATATCCCCAGACGAGACTATGTCCTGTCAAAAGGTGCAGGGTGATGATAAGCCTCTTATCACCCTGGAGGTTAAGCCGCACGGGAGCGATGTCCCCATGCGAGCTTTTTTTTTACACAGGAGCGTCAACAATTTAGTTAGAACTCAGAGTCTAACGCTGTTGAGCTTCGTGGAGGTAGAAACCCCACGAAGTATGTTGTCAGTCCGGTTAGCAACAGGTGCAACCGTGACTATTCCAAAGCGTGTGATTAAAACACGCTTGAGTTGAACGAACTGTCATTCGAGGATGAATTCATCGTCCTCGATTTAGATGACAAGTTCGATGTGATACTTGGAATCCCATGGATGTCCAAGTTTAAACCTTCGATCGACTGGGTTAACCTATCGATCGACTGCGGCGGACCCACAGGATCTGATCACCCTGTGTGTAATCCGGCTGTATCAGAGGATACCACCGCAGCGTCGTACATTCTGGTGGATAGCGATGGCACCACCAGGTATGTTCCGACACGATCAGCGGAAGGTACCTCCGCTGGTGAGAGTCCAGAGGGACTACCACACACAACAGAAGAGTCGTTGCGTGTTGGAGAGAAACATTCCACGGTTGATAAAGACCACCGTGAGAATGAAGTGATATCCACGGTGGGAAACACCCACCGTGAGAATGAAATAGTATCCACAGTGGGAAACACCCACTGTGCGACCGAAGGTTCCAACACGATGAAAGAATTCCGTGTTGATGAGAGTGAACTCACGATCGAGTGCAATCGTGAGCACAACTCCGTGGTGGCCAGTGCCCACCACGTTGCGTTAGCCATGAACATGGGTGATAAAGACCACCGTGTCGCAGAACAGGCGGCCGATCAGACGAGCACATCTGATCGCCAAGAAAATTCCATGGTAGGCAGTGGCCACCATGATGATGAGTATTCGCACACGGTGAATCGTAATCACCGTGTAGCAGTCAATCAGACGAGTGCGTCTGATTCCATGGACAGTTCCGTCGAGACGATCAACGTCTTGACGCAAGCGGAGACCGGATTAGCTACCCAGTCTCTGTTGATGGAACACCCTCCGATAGAAGGTTCGGAGGTGATGGCTCTTCCAGCGCTAAGCTGGAAGAAGTTTATGAGAAACTTGCACGATGATCAGATCGAAAAGATCTGTATTATCGTAGCAACAGATGATGTAGTGGATATTAGTGAACGAATATCCACATTACAAGTGGAAAACATTGGGAAAGAGGTTCCCAATGATCAAACGAGAGTTCAGCGCTTTGAAGCGTAGAGCTGGGAGTCGCTTAAAGCGAACTCCCCATTTTATGAGGTACTTCGGGAATACGCTGACGTATTCCCAGAAGAAGTACCTAGCGAGCTTCCTAAGGATAAGGGAATTCGTCATGAAATTGACCTCGTGCCAGGCACGAAGTATTGTGTCACGCGTCAATGGCCGTTGCCGCGTGATCAAGTAAAAGCGATCGACGAGTTTTTCGAAGCTCGTCGTAAATCAAGCCAAGTGCGGGAGTCTATCTCACCGCACTCTACCCCCACCTTTTGTGTGAAAAAGTCCACAGGTGGGTGGAGAATCGTTCACGCTTACAACAAGCTGAACGCAGCGACGGTACCGGCGCAGACGCCGATAACGCGAAAAGATGTCATCATTGATGGCATGTGCGGGAGCACCATCTTTGGTGCTCTAGATCTAAGAGATGGATTTTATCAAATCCTAATGCGTGAGAAGTATATCCCTCTCACGGCGGTAAGCACCCCAAGCGGCATGCTTTGGGAGTGGTTTGTTATGCCGCAGGGGCTTCGAAATGCCCCTGCTACGTTTAACAGATGCGTAACGCATCTATTACGCCCGGTGCGAGAATTCGCACCGAGTTATTTCGATGACGTGTTCATACATAGTAAGGGTGAACACGATAAAAGCGATGTAGATGTCCATAGGGAACATCTACGTCGAGTGTTAGAGCTTGTGCTTACGCATAAGCTCTATGCAAATCTAAAGAAGTACACCTTTGGTGCACCTGAGATACCCGTTCTTGGATGTTTTGTGGGAAAGAACGGGGTGCGCTCTGATCCAGAAAAGATCAGGGTGATCGTTGAATGGCCTACGCCAAACAACGTTAAGGAACTTCGAAAGTTCCTTGGGTTGGCAACATATTTGCACAAGTATTCGTGCAACTATGCTGGGTTAATACGACCTCTTCCTCAATTGCTTATGAAAGATGTTGAATGGCATTGGGATACCCAATGCCAAGATGCTTTTGATGCAGTCAAGAAAAGCTTGACTGAAGCGCCTGTCTTGGCTATACCCGATAACGAGCGTCCGTTCCAAGTCGTTTGCGACGCGAGCGATTTCGCTATCGGCTGTGCTTTGATGCAGCGTGATCACGATGATCGTGATCGCGTAATCTGCTATCAATCGCGTCAGTTGCGCCCAGCCGAGCGCAACTATCCAGTGCATGACAAGGAACTCCTTGCCATGAAGTATGCACTGGCCAAGTTTCGGATCTATCTCTTGGTATATAGAACGTTTGTGGTTTACACGGACCATGCGTCTCTACGCACGGCCGTGAATTCACCACACATTTCTCAAAGAATGGCTCGATGGCTGTCATTCTTTGCTGAATACAACTTTACGGTTGAATACAAACCCGGAAAGTTGAACGTGATAGCGGATGCGCTATCACGAAGGCCCGATTACGAGACGAAACCGTCCATAACCGAAGGTGCCAGTGCAAACGCTATCCGTTGCACTGCTTTGTCGTCGTCAATCATACGACAAGTACGCGAGGCGTACAAAACAGACGAGGAGACACGTCTGTTGATTGATTACTTAAGTAATCAATCAAATAAGAAGCGCGACGAACTCCCAGAGTTCCTCCGCGCTTGCGTGCATCGATATCGACTGCACGATGGTCTGCTGCTTTACAGCACAGACCAAAAAGATGACAGTCGCATTGTCGTTACAAACGACGATGATCTCAAACATCAAATTATGTTTGAGTATCATGATGCACCGATTTCGGGGCATCAAGGTCGAGAGAAGACATAAGCTTCTCTCGCACGTGACTTTTACTGGCGAAACCAGTACAAGTGGGTACGGAAATACGTACGCTCTTGCGAGATTCACCAGCGCGTTAAGCCTGCGCAGTCTGCACAGGCTCCGCTGCAATCTCTGACGGTTCCGACAGAGTGTTGGAAGTCCATTTCAATGGACTTCGTATTCGGTCTTCCACCCGACAATAGTCGGAAGACCGGAATAGTGGTCTTTGTAGACCGTTTCAGTAAGATGGTACATCTTACTGCAGTATCAGCGAACGTAACCGCCGCTCAAACAGCGCGGATATTCGTTGATACGGTATTCCGTTTGCACAGAATGCCGGAAGACATTGTCTCGGATCGAGATCCGAGATTTACAGGACGTTTCTGGCAAGAAACGTTCTCATTGTTGGGAGCCCAGTTGAAGATGTCAACTGCGGACCATCCGGAAACGGATGGGCAGACGGAACGGGTTAACCGCGTTCTCGGAGACATGTTGCGATCATACGCACATGCCTTTGAACAGTGGAGTGACTATCTGCCACTCACTGAATTCGCGATTAACAATTCGATGCATGCTTCAACTAAGCATACACCGTTCTATGTGAATGCCTTAAGGCATCCACGAAACCCAGATTTACTTGGCGGTACGCCAAATCTAAGTGGGGAAGGGACCCGCTCAAATGTTGAGCGAGTCAATGCGCAAGTTGCAACTGCAACTTGTGAACAAAACGATGGCCCTTCTACTGAAAGTACAGTAGAATCGGAAGCAGCTTCAAATGAAACTGAAGCTGCATATGATGAATATGTGTCTGCAGCAATGGCTGCAATGAGGGCAACGCACCTGCTGCTGATAAAACAGTAGATGAATTCGTATTACAGCACCAAGCTGTAATACGCTATATAAAAGATGCACTTGCTTCTGCTTTGGATAAGCAGAAGCAAAATGCAGACAAGCAAGGAAGGAAGAACAAAAACTCCTTTCGGAAAGGCGAATTGGTACTATTAAGTACTACTAATTTTCCTATACATGCAATAAGCAACTTCCCTACACGGAAGTTGCTTCCTAAGTACATTGGACCTTTCAAGGTCCAAGAGATTCGGGGGAATGCCTATACTTTAGACATTCCCACAGCAATGCGGCTCCACCCAACATTCTATGTTGGGCGGCTCAAACCGTATCATTCGTCTTCGTCTTACGACGAGACACAGAACCACGGAAGATACCGTGCTTCTCCAAGTCTCCCAAGAGAGACTTGTAATCGGCTTCCAGCCGCTGATGAGCAGAGCGGAGAGTCATTATCTCCGCCTTCGACTGATCAAGATCAGCCCTGTGCCGATCGAGCTCTTCCTTACAGAGGGAAAGCTCGATGTACAGAAAATCATTCTTCTGCTGAAGGGCAGTGTGCGCCCCGAAGATGTCGCGGGCATCTTCGCGAAGAGACCGATATGTCTTCACAGAGTGAGACATATCACTGCTCAAGGAGGAACAACCCTCCTCGAGTTTACGGAGCAAAGAACCATGCTCCGCAAGAACAATGGCGAGGTAATTCTCAACCTCCGCCGCCCCTGATCGATAATCAGGGGAATAAGCGATACATTCTCGAGCGCTTGATCTCGAAGCGCTCGGTTCCTTCGAAGAAGGGACAGCGTACTGAGTACTTAGTACGCTGGCTGGGTTACCCCCAACAGTTCTACTCTTGGGAGTCGATTGAGGTTCTGAGGGCCGACGCCCCAGACCTTTTAACTGAGTTTGAGAAGGAGTCTCAAACTCTAATGCGAAGTAGCATCAACACCTAGTGTAGATGCATTTAGGGCATAGATTAAGCCCTGAATTTCGGCGGGTACGGAAAAACCAACGTACCCCCGCAACTCCCCCTCTGACAGACGAGGAGCGCCCTGCAGACACCGCGGACAAACGAGGTGAGAAGGGACACCACAGTTCAACCCTTCTTTGATGCAAGCAAAATGGATGTATTCCATTTTGCCTTTTCGCGAGTGCTTTAAAAAGCGCTCGCGCATTACGTGAACTTTGTTCACGTAGTCATCGGGGCTTTTGTTGTAGTTGTCAACAAAAGCGTTCCAACTCTGAGTCAGGGCGTCTTTATCGTCCCTGTTCCTCCTTGACCCTTTCCGGCTCGAATAATGTCCAACCTGGAAAAAGAGGTCAATAAAGTACAGACGCCTATTGTCTGTACTTCGATCGAATCGACGTGACTGAATATCTTCGCAGTCATCGAGCACGTTGATATCGAACAGCGCATATTGTCAGTCCCGCTTACGGTGACCGCCACTGTTGGGGGCAATAGCCCATCCAGGGGTCCAAAACCCCACTTTGTACGGAACATGTGGTTCCGTACGATGATACGCTTCAGAAGCGGCAGGCGCCGCTTCTGTTAGAGCTCTTTTAGCAGGCGAAACACCACCTGCTTCAACACCACGCGCCGGGGTTAGACCACCCCGACGTGGAGACGTACTTGGTCCAGATGAGGTTCTGCGTTCCCGCAACCATCTGTGATGATCATTGTCGCTGTCAGCTATGACAGCGACACAAGAGTTATCATCGCTGTTAGTCGATGAGAACCTAGCGAGTTTCGACTCGCTAGATCCTTTCGCGGGGACAGCTGTGCCCCAATCACTTTGTTCAGAGTCACAACTGTCTCCGAACATGGAAGAACCCTTCCTGGCAACACACCATTCGGGGGTTGTCATCGTGCGAGATGTTGCATTAGCAAAATCTCCCTGTTTCTTGCCAGATGCCGCCTTAGCATTATCTGTGGTCGAAGACGGTACGTCTTCCGACCTTTTCGTAGTTGCCGCTGCTAATGCAGCGTCACTGTTGTCACTCAACACCTCAGCACCTAGTGCTGAGGCGGAGGAAGAAGTTCCTTCGATGTTTTCAGCAGCGCTCTTTAGAGCGCCGCCGCGTGCTTCGACCATCGAGTAGATGGTCAATCAGTTGGTGAATGAGAAATTCCGACCAACAAGTGCCACCTATGATTGGCCAAAAAAGGAATTATTATTGGCCAACCCCTTAAATGAGGGGTGATCTAAGCCATTACATAATTGATATTCAAGTTAGAATATCACAGTTGAATTTCAGACGCGTTGTCTGAAATTCAAATAATAGATTATAAGTTATTATAATCTACGAAGGAAAAGTCGATTCGGTATAAATACCGAATCATGCAGGTTAACTAATAGTACAGTAAGTTTAAGACTTGATATTATTATATTAGTTAGGTAATTACTATACTGTTAGCCGCTAACCACCCATTTAATAAACACTCTTAATTTTGCGTTCTCAAGTTTAAGCGAATATTATATTTGCTTTTAGTATAGGATTAGTTGTTATCAACTAATCCTACCCCTCCCGTATTGCGCGCTTCTTCGCACAACACAGTGTAAGCCTGTAACAGGATTAGTACTGTTACAATTGCCCTCACGGCCTACAAGAATAAAATAGCAATAAATGTTAGAGAGATACGATAAGTAAGAGCTGTTTATGGGTTACTTACATTCCCTTTGTAGCGCCAATCTAGCAGGGCCGCTTTGGTTGAAGCTCTCTACGAAATCATTAACTTCTTTGATGTTTGGGAATGCTGCAGCCAATACCTTTGCATTAACGCATAGATGAAGACGATGCACAGCGCAGGGAAGGGCCGTAAAACACGCCGCAACGACATTTCGAAGCGTGTTGTTGTCTATCTCTAAATCAGCTGTCACTCTCTCAACCGTTGAATCTTTGCAACATCCTCCTCCAAAGCGTCCTCGTCTTGCTCTGTAAAAGAATCCTCAAATAAAGACATAATTGTAGGTGAGGGCGCTGGTCGTCCTCCTTTTGCTCTTTGCAAATCTCGTCATCGGCTTCTAGAATTACCGCCTGTCCATACATTTTCCCGGTCTTTACTATGTTGCTACCTCCATTTGTCACCAAAGCGATCAACTCTCCTTGATACAGACCCTCTACCAACGCAAGTTGTCAGCTGGGTTTGCCCTCGCGACTAAAACGGTTTAAAATTGCGCTTAACTCAAGAGCTTTATCTAAAGTCTTCAGTATGTTGTCGGCTGCCTGTCTCTATTCAGACGTTATACAGCCAATAAGGACATCATGTCAGCTCCAGTCAACGCTTAAGTGCGCTGTAACGCCTGAATACTCGTATTTAGAGTTCTTCGCCTTACAACCATCCATCGTGATGCTTACCTAGAACAATGAAATAAGGTTTGACTGACGTTAACTATCCTCCTCACAGCTATCAAGCGTAGTGTAGGGAGACTGCGATCACTTACAGCTCGAGCCTTGGCCATAATAATCATAAGGTTACCTAAAACTTCGTCGCGAATACTCTTTATCTCTCGACGTACTCTCTCTCTCTTGATGGCACCTTCAAGCTGGTACTGTTTTGCTGCAACACGTGCTTGCTAATAATGTGTGTAAAGACCGCCTTGGTCACACCCGTTAAAGGTAGGTTGTCCAGAGTTATCATTAGCGCTGCAGGATGAAAAAAGGGCTATGGCGTTAGCCTATTTATAGTAAAGACGATAACCTCGGTGCCAAAGCATCACTTACCAAATGTCCTTATCTAACGTGTACGTGCTAAGCTTTGTCTTCATGAATAAGAGGTCCGCCAACTTAGCCGAAACTATCTTTCTACGGCTTCCAGTTGTAGGGCCGCGCCTTCTACCAAGTTCGTACTGGTGATCGTATCTTGTCGTGTCCCTAAGCGGCGAGAGCGCTTGGAACTTCTGATCTCAATGCATTCCTGCGCTGCTTCCTCATGTTCTTCATCAGTCTTTCCAGCGGAGATCAGATGGGAACATAGATTGCTGGAATGTTGGTGCTCGAAGATCTTTTGGTAGAACTTGCCTTTAGAGTGGGTTTGCTACCTAATCTTCTCAAAGTAGCGCCATATAGGTGAATTGTTTTCCTTAAAGGCACCGTGGCTGTCGCTCTTCTTCATCTGCTTGAGGTTGGATGTTGAGCTATTGCTAGTCTTGACGTTTGTACCACCTTCCTCCTCTCCGTTTTGATTTTGTCCTTCTCCGTCTGCATCGTCATCATCTTTGACAACTCTGCCCACTCCTGAAACATATGACAGTAGGACGAGAATAAAAAGAGGATCCTGTTGTCAGAGTTTCCACAACAGTTTTTGTAGGATCGTTGGCAGCTTCATTAGCACCTACCTCCTGCCGTTTCTTTTTGATGGTGTTGTGGACGGGTAGTCTCGTTCTGTTTTGTCAGAGCGAAATTATCCTCCTCCCGAACCTTTTCTCGTCGTTTGTAGCCGGGTGCGTAAACGCACGGCGCGGATAGCGCACAGAGGAAGACTTTCCTTAAGCGGCGATACGCCGCTACTTAGCCGATACGCCCTGATCTAAGGGCTTAGAGGGAGATTGCTCTCTCACTCGGGGCCAAAATTCCCTGAGTTTACTGTTAGCGTACGCTAACGCCTTATTCTAAGGCTTTCCTTAGTAGGGAGTAGCTAGGGGAGGTGCTCCCCTTCTACGACACTCATTGCACGCTCGACCGTTCGGGGTCGTGCGCCTAGCAGGATATAGTGTATTTGTAAACTGATTTATTAAATTAGCCTAACTTAATAAACTAATATAAACTCTATACAATACTAGGTAGAACTTACTTAATCCGTACCTAGCCGAAAATGTAGTGTACACCACCTGTGTACCAACACGTGGCAGGCTGCCACGCCTTCACCTAGGGCTCCCGTCCTGACTGGTTAAAACAAGAAATAGGTCCGAACCTTTCGGACCGGTCAATACTTGACCTAAACCGTTGTGTATTAACGTACACCAACGTAACCAAATGTAACCCCGTTACATCGTTGTTGTTCTTGCTGGGCCACGACGATGATGGGGGCTGTCCTTCTTAGTTGCCGCTTCTCTTCTCTTTCCTCGTCCTATACCAAAAGGGAAGGATTGCCGCGTCTATTTCTTCAATCACAGTGGTGGCAAGTAGGGCCCAACAAGACTCCTTAGAAGAGCCAGAAGAGTGGTCCCGACGACGGTGAACTATCAACACTAAATGCCGAGATTGGCTCTCATGGTATCTATTATCTATATTGGAACCGAGATTGACTCTGACGGTGAATACTAGCGGTAGGGGATACCGTGATTGGCTGTGGCGGTGTGGATACTATCTAGTGTGGATACTTATATGGGTACTGACGGTGGATAGTGTTCATACCCAATACCTAGATTGGATTTTGATGGGAGATTTTATCAACAGTGGATACCGAGATTTCGGACTTCGGTAGTGATAGATACCGACATTGCTTTGGGCGATATCGGTATAATACTTTTCATACCAACATTGAAGTCCTCGATCTGGGTATCGGTATCGCTTAATACCGGCATTTGTACCGGTACCAATACCGCACACCCCTTCTTTGGAATCAATTTTTGCACAGAAAAATTATTAAATATGAATTTTAGACAAGGTATCACGGACACTATCTTTATGCCAAAAGAATTAGAAGCGATACAATGACCGTTAATTTATACGTAGATGTTCTATTGGTACATGGTACCAAGAACAAGCTGGTTGGTTATTTCTTCGAAGATATGAAAAGATTAATTTGACTTCAAAAATCTTGGAGAAGTGTCGAAATTATTCCGAATAAGGGTGATGCAAGATTAATACAATGGATATAGCCCTCGACCAAGAGGTTATAGTTGACAACCTACTACATGAGTTCAGACGGATGGATGGAATCTCAGTGAAAGTTCGAATTGGAGCTGAAATGAGGATTTGAATGTGGTGGAAAGTAAATTTGTCAAAAAAAAGATTCTAGAAAAAATTACGATTATTTTTTGGGTCGCCCTACCCGCACCCCCCTCCACCCTAGGGGCACCCCCACGTGACTTTCGACCAATAGAAATACTAATATAAATCTCTAACTTCGCTCATTGGTTGAAAAACTAAAGGCGTTAATTTGGAGCCTATCGGTTAATTCATCGTTAAAACTTAAAGGAAGACACTAGTGATGTTTATTCATAGCTCGGTCGTCTGCAATACGTCGTCGCCTCCTTTTAAGCAGGCTCTCTCCTTCTATACTTGACACTCTATTCACTCATGGCGACGGCAAAACTCGGCAAGGTGATTGTACGCGTCGCGCAAAACGTCATGAGGTGCGGAGAAGACAATGCGGAAATAATTGGTCATGCCAAAAGACTACACTATTGGCAATGTTGAAATTACGATTTAGTCATCGTCCAGATTCATCATTGAGCTGTCTTGAGAGAGGTCGAGGTCGGGCGACGACGGAGACTGTGCACTGGTTTCCATGCTCTTGTACGTTTCGTCCAAGCGTCGAGAGAGGGGTGCAGTGGTTCTGAGTCCTGTTGGACGACGCACCGTGAGAGGCGTGAGTCCACTCGTCTTTTGAGCGTTCTTTTGCGGTGGATCCGCAAATTCAGGGAATGAACCAGGTTCACCAGACAGCGATTCCTCAAAGGCCACCGTGATCATGGATCCTTCCAGTGTATTTTCAGGAGCATATGCAAGAGCCTCATGCACGTCAACCAACGTTAGCGCGTGGAAGAAAAAAGAAGATCCAACCTCCTCGTGACAAAAAGCAGGAGCTTACCGAATGGTAAAACTTAACGGCTTGCTCGAGTGATCCCTTCATGTGATAGGTAAAACCAAGAGCCTCCAATGTCGACGCCTGCACCCCATAACATTGACAATAGTCACCGACAGCCCAAGACCATTTTTTCATCAAGCTCGCTACATTTCGTGGTGATAATCGAAGAGCGCATTGAAAATAGTAAATGGCCTGATCAAAGCTCCTACAAGACCACGAAGAACGTATCGATGAGAACATCCAACGCAGTTCCTCTCCGTTCGACCGTACCGGATTTTCGATATGAGTATCCAAGGTTAAATAACGTCGGCTCCCACGCCTCCATCAGT
Source organism: Peronosclerospora sorghi (assembly GCA_026184515.1). Classification (NCBI taxonomy): domain Eukaryota; phylum Oomycota; class Peronosporomycetes; order Peronosporales; family Peronosporaceae; genus Peronosclerospora; species Peronosclerospora sorghi. Next base: position 5,542,729 of record CM047586.1, on the reverse strand, counting down.
CGATAGAGCAGAAGAAACCAATTGTGAGGCTTGTTGTGCGTCCACACCTCGCACGTCGTACCTCGGGAAGGCCTCGGCATAGCTCCAACGCCTTGGAGAACATTTCGATCGCCGGAACAAAGTCTTTTTGCTTGTAAAAGACACTGCCGAGTTCGTTGTATATCAACGGATCCGTCGGACAGAGTCCACTTGCTTGCTTTAGAAACTCTTGCGCCTTGGTCGTCCCACACTTTCTCCTTACTGAAAATATCGCTGCGCGGCTTCGTATTTCTGAATCAATAGATAGTAGCAACCGACAGTGTACCAGGTGCGCCAACAACTCATGGAGATCATGAGCGCGAGGTTTCTGAATGACGACGACAGTGACTTTGTCAACTATGCCGAGATCGATACGAATGAAACGCTCGACGACTTTGTCGAGATTCAACGCGAGGCAGAAGAGCGCTACTTTTGGTGTGCGGACGGAGCAGATTTCTTCCGTTGGCTAACTACCCCACATGATGCAGCGTTCCTAGTCGACCTAGACACAGGTACGGGTAGTTATTTCGTGCTTGTGCTTTCCAAACACCAACTGTAGCATTCGAAAGGTGACGTGCGCGCTGAACAGGATCCATACGCCGACGTCTTCACCCATCCCACCCAACGCATGGCAAAGTGAAAGAGCGAAGCACGAAAGCAGTGATCTTGCACAACAAGGATTTTCTTATGCATTTAATACACATTGATCCATTTCTTGACGACACTAGTTGCTTCAGGACAAAATACCAGACGATTCAGCTTAGCCATTGTGTTGCATCGATCTGAACCAAAGCAAAAAAGGTAGGTATACAAAGTAAACTATTGACGCCAAACCTCGATTTGTACGTACCCCGCGTTACGGACAATGGCATGCACCAATACATCAGGACAATGCAAGTTCCCAAACACGGTCGGGTCCCCTACTCAGACCATTGAAACGTCAGTATGTCCTTCCTCTCTTCCGGATAAACCACATCCGCATTGTCACATTTGCGTACCGAGCGAAAGGGGAATCAACGTCTTGGTGGCAGTCGACGGTTTCTTAATGTTGTCGACAATTTTTCGAATGGGATTCGAACAAAGTTTGGAAAATGCAGACGGCTCGACGTTCCACTCGCATGTGGCTGGGCGTTTCGTTTCGAGCATGGGCTCATCATCGAGAGCGGTCGGGCGATGAAGGCTCGTGCGTTGCGCCATGAGGCTGGAAAAAGTCCAATTGATTTTATGAACGGAGGCGCCCGAGAGACGAAACTCGCGCGTCTAATGTTCCGAAGCGTCTGATCTATTTCATTCGTTTATCGCGTCTCTAACTTACATCATGATTTACTGCTGAAAGTATTCATAATACCGACTTTTATTAAGGCCGGGTATGATTGATACTTTTATTAGTAGTAGCAATATTCATCTATATTCGTCGAAAGTCACGTGGGGGGTGCCCCTAGGGTGGAGGGGGGGGGTGCGGGTAGGGCAACCCTATTTTTTAGTTGGAAGTCTGCTATAGATCTCAAGAGGCACAAGACCCGACATATCGTTTGCGAACTCACGCACGCAAGGAGATAGATCGGGTTTGGCAAAAAGAATTGCAAGATATCTCAGAGGAACAAAAACTTAGAAATGAAATATGGGTTTTGAAATGTCAGACAAAGTTCAACTAAAATTGTTGGACATAGCGACTCCGACTAGGAAAGACTAGTTCAAAAAAAGACTATTAAAAGTCCATTACGGATGGTGTATTTACGATGAATGGTATGATCCTACACTGACTCTGCATAAAGGTAAGGTTGTGATTCGCTTTAAACTATCGAGTTCGAGTTTTATGCTGCTTTGCAAGTTCCAGTGAAATAATAGGATTCGTGAGCTGCTACAAGAGATTGAAGTTAAAGTCGAGCGTCCTCGATGTTCTTCATGGACAACCAAGCTAACGGAAGGCATGGAAGGAAATTCAAAAATGAAACATGTGGATGTTCTATGAAAATCGTGTTTCTTAGATTAGAGAAGGAGACGTCGATGTTAAGCATGTTTTTAGTCACGATATGTCATGCTAACGGAAGCGTTTTTTCTACCCAGTTGTAGACATTCCAAATTGCTGAAATCGACGAAATTCACTTCAAGAAAAGGAGTGGGTTTAAATTTGTTTGGGGATAATTCAAACTGGATTTCAAATTGCTGTCTATTTTTTGGTCCGGGGAATATTCTCAGACTTAGAAATAGCGCAATCCTTTAACAGTATAGTCGTCATTTAAGTTATTAAAGCCTTGCCACTCTGTGTAGATGGCGAGAGTCTACCAGCAAACCGATTTTGTTTCCTTTCGGTGGCGCGTAAGCCAAATCGCTGTAGTAGTTGCTCAATACCCTTCTGGATTTTTCTGGAGGCCAGTCGAGTTCTGCGGCTTATGGATTGACATGCAGAGTTGGTCACGTGTAACTATTGCGTTTGCTTTTTTCGGCTAAGATGCTGGACCTTGGGCTCCCCCAATACAAAGTGATATTACGCCTTTCGGAAGAAAGTTAGCTTGTTCGTCAACAACACGCTCAAGCCATTTGGGAGGCAACACATTTTACTTCCTTTTCCAGCTTAAGCACGTCAATTGGACCCATACCTCAGCCAGGTGGTAAGGAAGTCTCGACGTGCCGGCAGGCCAAGGGTGATGAAGTATTTTCAATTACATAGCCACCGCATTTGGGTGCCTCGATATCGTCCTGAGTTGGGTGATGCTGCATACGGTACATTGTAAGATCGAGAAGAAAAATTGTTCGTCAGAGGATGGCACCTAGAACCCCGGACTGCACAATTGCATTCAGACCCTTTCCCTGAACGAAGCATTAGACAGGACGAACATGATCAAGCCCTGGAAGAGACAGTATCAACCAAGTCCTGGGCGTGGGGTGAAAAGTATTGCATAGGACCTAGTTCAGCATATCTCCCGTCATTTTTACTACACAATCATTCCAATATCGATTATACCCAGAGCCATTCCACACTTTATCGTCATTTTTTCGTCACATTATACCACTCATATGGCTCGGTCAGCTGCCTAGTTAGTCGAAACAAATCACAGCTAAACCAAGCCGAGAGTTAGGATATCTTTCGAGCCGGTGCGAGCTTCCTAACGCACCGATGGGTTACTAGTCTCCTCATGTGTCTGCAAAACGCTGTCCCGATTTCGAATCCTTTTCAAGCAAAATTCTTTAAAATTCTTTTAGCGAAGCTCCACGGTTCAGGTCCAGTTCATCGATCGAGGTACTTTCATCCTAACCCTCCCACTTCTCAAGGAATTTTCGATATGTTCGCCCGTATCGGGTTCGTCGACCTAGCCGCACATTCATAATCTCCCTCAAATTTGAATTCATCTTGTCGAGCGGCTTGATCTGTGTTCGGGCAACAGTATTCATCAATGTCGAACCTTCTCGAATAATCTGTAACCAAAGATGCAGTGGGTTGATCAGAGCAAACACTCCACAAGCTTTAGTTTTGAGGCATGCACTAATGTGAACACGCTCTACTCTGTGCCAGTAGTGATCAGTCTCACTCATGCTCTCCAATTAAATCAGCCTCCTTGATTGGGCCGTGCCACATGTGCGCCAATTTTCTGGCGTAGCCTTCTTTGACTCGGTATACGTATAGCCACAGGTTGACCTTCTCGTTGTTCCTGTGAGATTTTGCCTTAATCGCCCTGTCCAGATGCTCGTTGACGTGCTCAATAACACAGGACCTTCATTCTCTACCGGCGGACGTCGCGATCTCGACTCCTCGGCAGACAGTCGGTATTGCAGCCTCCAAAGTGGCTTGGGGTCCCAATCATATGCAAGTAAAACAGGGTTTCCTCTCTTACTTGGTTAACCGAGAAATCCAGCGCAAAAAACCAGCCGCTCAACATACGTCCTATCTTGCTGCCCGGCATCAGTAAGATATATTTAATTGTGTCTGTACCCTTTAATCAGTTTTTCCGTTGGCGTGAGGACGATAAGCTTCCGTCTCTGCCTTAGGATTCTGTTGGATGCTTGGAAGACATTTGCCACGGATACTAGCTCTCGGTCATGTCGGGTAACTTTGATGGTGCCTAATCTTCGGAACACACTCTTTTGTACCTTTGAGGGCGAGAACCACCGGGTGGTTCTCGCCCTATGTTTTCGCTATTTTTTCGCCCCAGCTAACCGCACCCCACTACCCCCCCCCACAGACAGCACCGCCCAATCAAAAGGCTGGAAAAGGACCATCGTACAGACGGTATTCTTTTATATCTATATCTATCTATCTATCTCTCTCTATATATATATATGTATAATAAAATTCGATCCGACTTTTGGTGTACGTAGCTCTCATTTCGATTGGCTGAAATTGACTGACAGAATTCCTAAATGAATTCGATTTTATAATTGGTTATAAAAGACTGTAAAAGGAACGGCGAACGCGTGGCATCAAAACTCACAGCTTTTAATGGTTCAAGAGCA
>CM047586.1:5494584-5538249 GCA_026184515.1 Peronosclerospora sorghi | reverse complement strand
AAACTCACAGCTTTTAATGGTTCAAGAGCAAGTTCGGGTACGTTGCCAGACATCGATGCTGAAGATTGTGTATATGCTAACATTCCTTGACGCTTAATTATTGTGTATGGGTTTTAATTTGATGATCACAATAAAGCATGCAAACCGCACTTTACAAGACCAGTTGAAGCGCATTGTTGGTAGGTATTCATGTCTTCGTTTCGATTTTACAAATTGCGCACAGCATGGTTGACGAGTCACAAGTGCTTTGATTAATTAACGCATGTTTACAATTTTTTGTATCTTTCATTGGTTTCTAGACATTATCAATGGCTTAAAAAATGAAGTAACAATGTTTCGCAAATGGGTCTGAACTTACAAGCCGTGACGCGCACTGTGGCGGTGGAGCAGTTGATGGACAAGCTTCTTCGTCACGCAACAAAAATCACAGCTTTTAATTGTTCAAGAGAAAGTTGGGGTTGTACGTACACCACACCGCATTCTATTGATATATATACTAACAAGTAGTGGTATTGGCAGCTCAGTAGGCGGCAGATCTGCTGGCGGAGCTGATGGAGGAATTGGTGGCGGTATCCGTGGTGAAGCCGCTGGCGGAGCTGCGGGTGGCCTCTCCGGTGGTGCAAGCGGTGGCATCGGTGCATCTGGGTGAACTCATGGAGGCAATGGTGCCGGTATTCGTTCTACTTAATGATTCAGTCAAAATAATACCATTTTTGTTCATCACGGTGCCATAAAATCTGTATACTTTACATATACTCCGGTGCCTACTTTAATGCCCCAAACAAAAATTAACGAAAAAAGTGCATTACTAAGCTTACATAAAAAAGGCGGGAAGAAGCCCATCAGCCTCATTCGATTGGATAAGTTTACAAATATTAGATTAATTGCCCCGTTGGTACAACGGAACACTGTGCCGTCTGTTTGGTGTACGTAGCTCTCATTTTGATTGGCTGAAATAGACTGACTTACGTAGAATAGCATCCAGCCTGACTTACTTACTGACTTTACACATGGCAGATAACACCGAAACTGTACGTGAGCGGAGAACTCGCCTTGCAAGAGAGCGAAGGCAGCGTCTGACACCAGCGGATCGGGAGGCAGAAAACGCACGTCTGAGGCTGCGTGCAGCAGAACGGCGCGCGGCCAGAGAACTAGCTGAGCGGGAGGCAGCAAACGCGCGGCGACGCCATGTGTATGCTAATCGGCAGGAGAGCATGGATCCTGCCGTCCAACGTGCAGATATCCCAGAGGTTCCACGTACTCGACAGGACTTCGATGGCAGGAGCGAGCAATTACGGCACTCTCTAGGACGAATGAGTGTGCAGTGTGTGCATTGTGAGGCATTACACTGGATAGAAGAACGCACAACGGGATCATCGCGCAGAAACCTACATTTTACCATGTGTTGTAGTGGTGGAAAGGTGCAGATTCCGGGAATTCGGCCGCCACCGCAACTGCTGCGCGATCTCCTTGAGGATCAGACGCGCAAAGGAAAATTATTCCGTGAAAAAAATCGGATGTACAGCAACTCCCTAGCTTTCACGTCAGTAGGCGCCAAAATTGATCAAAGTATGGCGCAGGGAGGTGTGTACACATATCGGCTGCAAGGAGAGCTGTATCACCTGCTTGGCAGCCTACTCCTCGCATTAGGGAACGCACCAAAATTCGGACAGCTGCACATCCACGATCCGCAAATGCAAGCAGCAAGCCGCCTGGCTTTATGTGATCAGCTTGACCCTGAGATAATGGCAAGCTTGCAACAGATGCTCCAAGAACATAACCCTTATGCTCAGCTTTATGAAAGCGCGCGCCAGCGATCGGTTCAAGAGCCTTCAGTGGAGCTTTCTCTCAGATTAGTCACATTGCGTGAAAATGACACACGGCGATACAATACACGTACCCCCAACGAGGTCGGCGCAATCATGGTGGGAGATGGAATGGAAGGAGAAGCATCAACCCGCGATATCATTGTAAAAAGGCAAGGTGGGTCATTACAGAGGATTTCCTGCCTGCATCCTTCATACCTCACAATGCACTATGTGCTCCTGTTTCCGGACGGACGTGATGGATGGCATCCAAACATTGCACTTGCTGGATTCAATTACAATCAAGACAGTGGACAATTTGTTATCAATCCGGCAGTGGAAGGGCAGAGACAAGCGGTAACGGGACGCGGAAGATCTATGCGAGTCACATTGAATCAGTTTTACGCGTACATGTTCCATGTGCGGCGTAACGAGCACCTTTTTCGAGCAGGACGGCTGTTTCAGCAGCTCATTGTTGATGGATATGCGTTCACAGAGAACAACAGATTGAATTTCATTGTGCAGCATCAAGACGACCTCCGTGTGGACATCTATCAAGTCGCACAGGATGCGCTTAATCAGTGGGATACCAATGCAGCAGAGATTGGCCAAAAGCTAATCCTTCCTTCAACTTTCACTTGCGGATCACGGCAGATGGTGCAGCTGTACCAAGACGCAATGGAAATTGTGCGCACCTTTAGAACCCCTGACCTCTTTGTAACGTTTACGTGCAAATACAAAGTGGGACGAAATCACGCAGGAGCTGCTACCTGGGCAAATCGCAAGCGATAGACCGGACTTGGTTAGCCGCGTGTTCCATCTGAAGCTGAAAGATGTTATCGATGATCTTGAAAAGGAATCATTTGGTGCAGTTGTAGCCAAAGTATGGGTTGTTGAATTCCAGAAGCGAGGTCTGCCGCACGTACATATGCTCATCATTTTGGACGGGCAATCTAAATTGGCGACACCAGAGGAGATCGATATTATGTTATCGGCTGAGATTCCTGACCCGGACTTGCACCCTCTGGCATATGACACCATGAAAAAATGCTTGGTGCGCGGGCCTTGCGTTCCATCAAACCCTTCGGCACCATGTATGATTGATGGCAACTGCTCAAAACGTATCCTCGCACGTTCAATGAAGCAACACGCACCGACGATGATGGGTACCCCATGTACCGCCGTCGCAACAATGGACGAATATTTCTGGATTCCAAGGACATGCTATCGACAACCGCTGGATAGTCCCGCATAATCTTTGGCTATCTCAAAGTATAATTCCCATATCAACGTTGAGGTGGGTGGTATTTGAAGCATCTGCGAAATCACAGTGTGTAAAAATTAGCGCTAAATCCCACTCTTGAACGTAGATTTGCTCAACACTCCATGCAGTCAAATATCTATTCAAGTATGTCTACAAGGGCCATGATTGTACAACATCGGTACTTGAGGGACCTATCAATGAAGTGAAACAGTAAATCAACGCTCGATACGTCTCACCTCCTGAAGCGATCTGGAGACAGACTGAGTTCAAACTGCATGGTGGATCTCCTCCAGTGACGCGCCTTCAGGTCCACCTGCCAAATGAGCAGCGTATCAAATTCAATGCCAACCAGCCTTTGGAAGATGTTCTTGAGCGGGCGGCCAATCACAAAACTACACATACAGAGTATTTTGTGATAAACCGCTCAAGCGAACTTGCTCGACGGACACTGTATCAAGACTTTCCCAGATTTTTCACGTGGAACAACTCACACAAAGAATGCAAAGTGCGAAAGAAGGGTTACGCGGTAGGAAGGATTTACTTCGTTGGACCCTCTGGGGGAGAGCGATACTTTACACGAACCTTACTCACTGTGGTTTGCGGCGCGACGTCATTTGATGATCCCAAGACATTTAACGGACACGTGCACGAAAAATTCAAAGCTGCATGTGTAGCCCGGGGTCTGTACGAAACAGATGAAGAATGGGATCAGTGCTTAAGAGAAGCAGCGGGTATTCAAACTGGAGCACAATTGCGGTCTCTCTTCGTGACAATTCTTACCCACGGCCCCCCTGCAGACCCCGCACAGCTCTGGGAAAATCATAAGAAAAGTCTGATGAAGATTGCGCAGACCGTCTTCGACAGCGTGACATAGTGGATCCAACAGGAAGAACAGATCACGAGCCTGGCTTTGCACCTCATAGAGGATGATCTGGCAACATCTATGGGCAATCGTCTAGGGTATTTCGGACTCCCAGATCCTGCTGTTCCAATGGAGGAGTTGTACGTTGAAGGAAACCGGTTGATACGCGATCAAATCGACAATGACATGCTGCTGCTCCAACAGCAGCTTGAGGAGACAGTGCCCATGCTCAACCAGGATCAGCGAAGCGACTTTGACGCAATTATTGACAGATATGAAGCCCGTGAACCCGGAGTCTTTTTCATCGATGGCCCTGGAGGGACATGGAAAACGTTTTTGGAGAACACACTGCTCCAGCGAGTACGTTCAAATAGGGACATTGAGCTTGCTGTAGCCTCATCAGTCATCGCTGCACTTCTTCTTGAAAAGGTCTGGACGGCACATTCCAGATTCAAGATACCGCTGCAGTTAACAAATATATCACTCTGCGTCATCACGCGTCAGACGGACCTTGCAAAACTCATCAGACGTACCAGACTCATATTGTGGGACAAGGCGCCAATGACCAATAAGCTTGCATTCGAAGCTGTCGACCGCAGCTTGAGAGATATTACTGACGTGGACGAGCCTTTTGGACGAATTGTGTTTGTGATGTCTGGGGATTTTCGTCAAGTGTTGCCTTTCGTTCAAAAGGATCACGATCACAAATTGTTCTTTCATCAATCAAAGAGTCTCATCTCTCTGGCAGCACGTCACCACATTTCGGCTTCAGACCAATATGCGTACGACAGGACTTGGCAATGTTCCACGAGAGGAGTTTGGAGGGGAAACCTTTTCTCAATGGCTGCTCAAGATGGGAGAAAACAAACTTCCTCAAGTCAAATCCGAATATATCCGCTGTCCATTGAGCATGGTTATTCAGCACGAAGATCAGGAAAGTCTTATTCAAGCTGTATACCCACTACTGCATACCAGGCCTATCGGCGAGCGAGAATTCCTCTGCGAGCAAGCCATTCTTGCGCCACACGACTTGCTTCCGTTCCTTCCCTTCCGGTCCACCTGGTCGCCACAATGAAGTGGTGGGAAGGATCAACAACAAGATCCTTGAGATGCTCCCCGGACGTTTTGCATGAGCTTCGAAGTGCGGACTCTATTGTAGATCCTGCGGGCGCGAACATCATATCCGTCGAGTATATCAACAAATTAGAGCCCGGTGGATGGCCGCCACATATAATCCAGCTGAAAATTGGAGCCCCCATCATGCTCTTACGTAATCTGGATCGGGCGCATGGTCTCTGAAACGGTATACCGCTGATTGTTCGACGGATTAGTCTTCGAGTCATTGAGGCGGAAGTCGTGACTGGCGATCACGCGGGATACGTTGCATTTATCCCACGCATCCCTTTGAAGACGGAGAATGCAGGCCTACCTTACGAGGTCAAGCGCAGACAGTTTCCTGTTCGTCTTGCATATGCAATGACAATTAACAAGGCGCAAGGGCAGTCGCTGAAGTATCTTGGGATTGATCTTACCCGAGAAGTGTTCTCGCACGGCCAGTTATACGTTGCATTCTCAAGAGCAACGTCTCCCGCACACATAAAAATGCTATTACCTGTTGAGAACAGAGCTGGCGTGCACGTCATGCGAAACGTTGTATATGAAGAGGCGCTCAATTAGATAAAATATATAGTGTATATGTATTTGCCGTGACTTCGAATTTTTCTCAGATCAACCCCAATTTAAATTCTGCAGTGTTACAAATATTAACTTTAGGGTCAGCCTGCGGTAACACTCCCCTTTACTCCGGTCACACACACCTCCCTTTTATGTGAGGGGTGTGTAGGCTTTCCCTATATATGTATCTAAAATACGGGCAATGTTATTCCCCCCCCCCAAAAATATATTTCCACCCATTAAATTTGGGAATTTATGGTGTGGAAAATATCGCCCTTTTGATTAGGGACCTGGTCGCCGAGGTGAAATTTATGCTGAAAATGAGTAAAGCTGTTGGTGAGCAGGAGACAATGGCACTGCGTCAGGAGGTCGCGTCAACTCTTGGTAATATCCGTGCGTCTATCCCAGAATCAACCATGACGAAAGATTGGACGTCTCTCACTGGCTCTCAGCAACAGCTCTGCACGCGCTGTTTACTTAAGGAATGAGCTCACGTGGAGAAAAAGGAGATTTTTTAGTATGTTCATGTTGCTCCAACGGTGTTTGCCTTTATTGAAAGAGAAGGATTACGCGAGCAGAGGGAACGTGTACGCTGGACGGCAATAGAGTGTTAGTTTAAAAGGTGGTGTGCACGCGGGAGATTGAGAGGTGAATGCTATGGGATTCGAATTTCGAGTGGTTTCTTGGGCGTGCTTGAACGGAGCCTACTGCCTAGGCGTTGCTCCATCGTTTACGACGATTCCCGGGACATTCCTGCGCGCTTCTTGGACGAGATGAAACGAGATGACACCATGTCGACTAAACGTCATCTAGAACTTGCGATGCAGCATTTCTGCTCAATACTCTCCGCACACGGTCGGTCGCCTCGGAGATCCAAGAAATCATGTGGCGCAGGTGGTCGTATCATTCACTCAACAGACGTTTGTTCCGCTACATGATGGGCGAGGACGTGTGGAAGGGTACACACTGTGTTTCTATTCGACGCGCCCGCTGCGAGACAATGATTGAATTCGGTTTTGGTCGAGCAGGACTGTCAGTAGCGTGGAAGACAAAGCTCTGTAGCCTCCGTCGCAAGCAGCAACGATGCGTGACATTATTTTACCGGATGCATGGAAGCACATCACGCGCATTCGCACGCTCTTGGGCCACGATGCTATGCTTCTTGCTTTCACCATTGTCTCGGGCGCGTTCGTGGCAGGGATTGACGCCGGCAGGGCGTACAATACGTTTCCCAAAATGAACGACCAGTGGCTCCCGGACAATTTGTTCGTACTGGAGCCAACGTACAAGAACTTTTTTGAACACATGCCGCTCGTGCAACTGGACCACCGTCTGCTTGCACTCAGTATGCTCGCGGGTGTTGCTAGTGTGTATGGCATGGTTCGGCGTCCGTACATGTGGAACAAGTTACACAAGAGTCACGCACGGCGCTGAACATGGCACTGACTGCTGCGTCGGGCCAAGTGGTGCTGGGAATTACCACGCTACTCCATGGTGTGCCCATCCCGCTCGCCATCTTGCATCAGTTTGGTGCCATCGTGCTCTTGACCACCACGCTCTGGTCGCAGCACACGCTCAACTTTGCCAAGCAAGGTGCACCAAGTGCCATCCAGGCTGTTTCGAAGAGACGTTATAAGTGATACAGTACCGTGACTCCCTTTATAGCTTATAAAATAGCAACACGAACGAGCGGTTTTTTTTTCGTGCGCATGGGTTAGAGTGTCCGCAAAATTTCCCTATTTTAAATACATATATTTTACATATAGAGGGAAAGTCTACACACCCCTCACATAAAAGGGAGGGGTGTGCGACCGGAGTAAAGGGGGGTGTTACCGCAGGGCGACCCTATATATTTCAATCATATATTTAGAATTTAAATTCTCCCCCCCCATTTGGGAAATAAGTTAAATTTTCTCCCCCTTTTTGGAGAATTCCCCAATTATATTATATATATAGATATAGATGTAATTAAAAGAGTTTTAAGTCAGTAAATCACACGTAAGCTCACTAAGCGCTATAGACTTAAAACCTTCCAACACCATGCATAAAAGTAATATCAGCCAATCCGTTTCCAACATACGATTTAACTCGAAAGCCAAACATGGAATCAACAACCGCGACATCAGCAGCAACAGCAATGTGATGAGGGGGAGATGAAGTCCTCACCAACGACACCAACAAGGCTGGTAGACGTGAGAACAACAACTCTTGACGGCCACGAACCGGACCAACCCTCTGCCAAACGAGCTAGGAGCCAGGAAGACGTGGAGCGACAACGCATATGCGAAGGTCAACAAACGGAGAATAGCAACTGTTGCGGAAAACCTCTTACTACTGCCGTACGAGAATGGTCTGCGTGGATCAGAGAGGATCACGGAATTGCGTTTTTTTCTAGATGGAACTTGTGACATTTGTGGAGTATACAGTGAGAGTAAGGCGAAGCGAGGAATGAAGAAGAAGATTTCCAGTAGATTTGGGCGGCCCTATTCGGCCGATAGATGGTTGGACAATACCAAGACCAAATATTAAGTGACCAGCTGTTAATGCTCAGATGGAGCGTCAAGTCCAGAAGAAGATGGCATCCTTTGTCACCTTTCTCTCCAATCTGCCTCGGTTACAGGCCGAGGGGATCCGAGCTGTCGTAAGCATCCCCCTCCTTCTACAGCAAGGTGTCCTGAGGAACACACGCGTACGTTTAGTGGAGCTCTTTCTACCTATGGACATTATGATGATCTCTTAGCGGACATCAAAAGCATCAATAGTTCGTGGAGACTAGCGTCAAAGGAATGCTCTGGGTACTATGTCAAGCGTGCTTCTCATCGCACATCAGGACCATGTAACGCATGCTACGCTCTGAAAGCCGCTGATCGTAATTCCGGTAACTACAAGATCCCTCTTCTGAAAGCGGCTTGAGAGGATCAACAGCATCGACAGGGCGTTGCATCTGCTTTCAACGTATCGAACATGTCAAAGCGACATCGAGTTCCTCACGAGGTTCAAGAACAGTAATGCCAAGACCACTCCTAGACGTAAGGAGCTCAATTAAAACGTCAAGTGGTTCCTACAATAAGCAAAATGGGAAAAGCCAATGCCGAGCGTCTAACATCTCTCGGAATGGACTGCGGGGGGTGGGAGTTCAGTCAGAAATATTGAATATTTCTCGCATCATTTGTCGATATGTACAATGCTGACGAAAAATTTTCGAGGTTCTCTCCTGGTCGAGTTAGCTCAAGTCGTGATTTCCAAGCTGTCAGGAAGGATGAATCCGACGATTGTGGAAACGGCTTTTGACTTCTCGAAAATTGGGATGGGAGAACTCCTATCGCGTACGCTGTGATCCAGGAAAACTTGCTCACCCCAAGTATTCGACACATTAAGATAGTTTCCAGCAACAAGGAACGCCTGACGTCCCAGTAATTCACGTCGATCTTTGGCCAATCAGTTCATCCTCAATGGTTCTGCTAGCGGCTCGTCCTCAGTATGCCAGCGGTAAGATCGCTGCCTTCAACGAGCAAGGGATGTCGGTACTCCATTCGCATCCAAGGGTATCACTCATATCAGCTGCCTTTGATGGACTATCCTCTAACTCTGGCTTTGTCCGAACGCTGATCCTGGATTATTTACTGAAACAATCTAGCACAGTTGGCATCGTTGACCCTAACAATATCGGAAAGTCAATTCGTTCGCAGCTGATATTTGGTCCGGAACTCTTCACTGCCGGTAAGCGCCTCCTCGTCGATCCGGTCTGCTTCAAGCCGCAGGTGTCCCAAACAACGAGCTGTATGAAGGGTCAACTTTTCCGCCTTCGTTTCTCAGATACCGTTTGCAAGTTCATCACGAGCTCAACGGATTCAGAGGCGGACCAACCTTCAGGTTCAGTGTCTTTTCTTTCTTCGCATTTTCCTCATCAGTGTCAAGTCGAGTTCCCTTGGTAGGAATGTTAGAGTATCTTTCGTGTGGTCAGCGTTCATTTGGATCACTTCACTCAATGGTATCCATATCACAACGAGAAGGAATCTAGCTGCAAATGTTCTTGGTGGCATTTTCCTCATCATCAAGAGTGATGTCAACAACGGCTGACTCAGCACTAGTGAGCTTTGTTAACACTTTTTGGCATTTTACGTCATTGGATGACTACCAAAACCCGGATAAATCGATTTGACAAAAGTAGTTTGTCCACCCAGGACAAAACAAATTTATCCGCGAGGTTAAATTTGTTGAGACCAAATTTTCGTCTCAACAAATTTATCATGTACAAGTTTATTTTCACGCGGCATCCGCGCACCACCGGCGGACGCTGTCAAAATCGTCATCAACGTCACGTCATACCACTCGTTCATATTATTTATATTGTCAGGGTAGAGACCTTAGTTTATGTTCCATGAGCTTCTCTTGAGCTGTACATTCGGGGGCCCATTGGACTTTGTCAGTATAGTTGCACCATAATTCTTTGTTTACATTTCTAGGCCTGATGGGCCTAGCCCCTATATAAATAACTGGTAGTGGTTGCGTCAAGAAGGGGCGTCCTGCGTCAATTGTCGTATGCGAGGAATGACCCCCACGGTCGAGAGCGTGAGGTGCTTGGGCGCGAGGCCAAAGACGGTCGGCATGGCCCTCAAAGCCGCCAAGACGGCGTCATAATTTTTGAGCGGTTCGCCCATGCCCATGAACACGACTTTGCGAATGCGCGCGAGGCGTGCACCACCTTCTCCAAGATCTCGCCACTCGCTAAGTTGGCACTCATGCCCAGTGTCCCCGTGGCACAGAACGTACACGCCATTTGACACCCGACTTGGGAGATCACACAGAGCGTCGTGCGGCCGTGATGACGCAAGATCACGGCTTCAATGTATTGGTCATCTTGTAACGTGAGAAAGATCTTGATCGTGCCATCGCTCGCGTGGACTTGACGCCGAATGGACGTGGTCAAGGGCACGAACGCGGGCGCTTGACTACTGATATTTTGCGGTGAAAACTGAGACTACGTTTTCTCAACTTAAGGTTTTGGTGGTCAACCGACTTATAGTGCATGTCACTTTAAACCATACCCAATCTCCAGCTGACTAAGGTTCAGGGCAGTGCATTCTCACTACGAAACAAGATTCATTTTTCAACAGAATAGACTTTTCTGAATCCAAAAATGAAAACGGTTTGTCGATAACTTGAATATTCGCCGAGCTATAACCTCTCGACGCCGACGACATTTTGTTAGTACCTACTATGAGGACGACCTCAATTTGGCCGCAAAAATTATGACGTCACCGGTGATCATCGCAAAGTTTTTTTGACATTTGTGTTATTTAGTCAAGACATCAATGCTCATCAATGCCGTTATCGGTATGCGTCTATGCGATTTGTATTTCTTTACGGCGTACTCTTCTGTCTAACCAGTTAGTCCTGCACGATATGCATCCATGTAGCGACGCTATCGACGAGCATAACGTCGAATTTCCGTTAGTGAGATTGCCGCAAGAGCGCGCGGAACCTGCGATCAACAACAATGGATGAGCAATTGACGTTTCGCGCACTACGCAAAATCGAACTTACCGTTTCACGCAGGCCATTGAAGGTGTAGTCGAACTCCCGTCGTTCAAAACTCTTTGCAACACCCCAAAAGTTTTCGATGAAGTTCAGCTCGCAATGGAACTTTGGATAAAAGATGACCTTGTGTCCTTTCTCGGTAATTTTTTCTTCCAAGAGGCAACGTTGCGCTTTGAAATCGGGTTGGCAAGCCATTATATTGCGAGCGCAGCACGGAACGTCAACAACGCATCGCTCGTCCTTTCTGCAATCAAGGCGTAAGCTGTTACGCCACAGGCGGCGCTCTTCGAGTACCAATCGGATGCCCTTCGGCTATCCGTACAGCAATGGCGGATGTTCCGGAGGTAAACACATGTCCTGATGGATTCCATTCCAGTAGGTTGTTGGTCGCACTTGTGCCTGTTTCCCGCCACAATTCAGGCTCATTGAATTGGCTCGGAGCGCATCACGGGCGAATACAGCGTGACTGGTTGCATTGTAAAAGGCGAAAAGAGCTTGGGCACCAGGAAAACGTTGTTCAAAAATCGGAATGACACGCTTTTCGACTTGCTGGACAAGATCTTCAGTGGTCCACCAACCATCGTGATTTTTTCCTGGAAACATGATGACGCACGATTCCGCCGGACACACGCCATCCACGCTCAATCTGCCACAAACATCGGTCAGAATGTCACTGACGTGCAAAGATCTCCCGCTTCCTTTTTTCCGCAACGGTTGTTCACCGTCTGGCAACCACAACCAATTCTTACCATCGTGGGCATTGAACACTGAATCATCGTGTGTCACGAGGATGAGTGGCCTTTTTCCGTCGGCAAGTTCAGTTGGCCAGTGGATCTCCGTGCAGTCATCTGAGAACTCTGGCATTCGAGACTCGTATACAGCCATTTGCTCCAGGAACTTTTTTCGATCCGCAATCACGTCATCTCGCTCGTGACCGTCCATGTAAATGCCCTTGCGTGATTCGCGATAATTAAGGCCAAGAGAATTCATCCAACGGATGACGGTTCACTCGGACACTGATGGAGAATGCAGTGATGGTTATTCTCGATGTCGGAAATAATCTTTGAATGCAGCAACGTAATGCTGCTTCTTACCTGTCCTTGAGAGTCAATCGTCGAGATCAGGCAGAATATTCTCATTGATATGCTTCGTAAGATTTTTTACCTGAAGCTTGAATTTGTTTTATCGGAGATATTGCTGGATTTTGATTGTGACATCTTCGTCGTGTAAGAAGCACCATATTTTTCCGTGTCTTCCCTGCATCGACACTGGAAACTCGCCAGTTGTTAGATACTTATGCGTCCAATTGTGAACTGCCTTTGCTGAGCTGATTCCTCGTCCAATGGCTTCCGAAACGGTAAGGCTGGCGGAGCCACGCTTGCAGCCATTGTGCACCAAACGCAGGTACGTGAGCATTGCAGAACGTAGCAAGGAATCCACCGCACTTTGCGTACTTTTTGCTGCTTCCCGTCGGTCCCTTTCCAATGCTGCTATTGCCCTTGCCACTTGTGCTTCGTTCTTCCGCACGTTTGCGCTTTCGGCATCGTTTTCGCTTTCGGCGTCGGCGTCGTTGTCGACGTCGTTGTCGCTCTCGGTATCGCTTTCAATGTCAGAATCGTCCTCAGCAACACCTGGTTTGCTCGGGGTTGGAGCAAAGCTCCAGTACAAAGTTAGTTTTCGCGTCCCAGAAGCTGCTTTGCGTCGATCTAGCTTCTGGCGACGTTTTGTCCGGTCAGAACCACCAGTATAACGAGCAGGCCGCCTGCTTATTGTTGACAGCCGATTTTCAGCTTCCAGCACCATGGGGTAGTCCAGTTGCACGAGGGGCTCTAAAACGCGTCTCCTTCAGGCTCCTCCACGTCCGCCATAGGCTCCACCCCGTCAAAGGGTAGTTTTCACTTTTGTTGGGCTAGTTTCACCAAATGGCGACCTTGTTTCCCACGTCGTGGCATGGCAAATGAAGCCAAAAAACACCTGCAAAAGAGACAGCAAGAAACTGGCAGAGTTAAGGGTCTTTGCAGTGCTCGTGGAGCTCGTTTTCGGGAGGTTTTTCTTTGCAAAAAAACCTTTTTTTTGGAATTTGGCCAGATGAAAAGTTGGGTATAGTTCTAAGTGTCGTGCGCCGTATTAATATTTATTTTTGTGGCGACAAATCAGATTTGTCGCCAGGGGCGGACAAAAACTATTTGTTTTCCCCGTTTATCCGGGTTTTGGTAGTCAGTCATCCATTGAAAAAAGCGTGAGTACTCTTTCTAAACTGTTATCGTACTTAAAGAAACTGGAGCAAACGCTGCGTTGAATTTTCAGGTCCGGAATCAACACCGACAGGAGTGGGCTCAAATACTACGTTGCGAGTTTCAGTGGTTTCGTAGACGCTGTCAATCGAATGAAGATGTTAAGACGAGAACCCTCACGGAAAAATGTTCCTAGTTTCTTCGGTTTCTCCCAAGGACTTACGGTAAACTGGCGACAATGGACGAGTCTTGCGTGCAGGAGGAGGTGGAGGATCGTCTTGCGCCGATGCGCAGGAAGAGATAGGAATCCCAGAGGAGATGATAGAGGTAGATGCGACAAAGATGATCGACATACCCATTAGGGGGACCAGCACGGCATTCGAAAGAGCGGCTGAATCACGAACAGAGACTCCTGTCGGATGTAGTCAACCAAATCACGCATGGTAGTCCATGGATTTCCATGCCAGGAAACCTGCATCGAATGGAGAAGGAAGAAGCATCGTCCTCACTTGTCGCAGAGATTGACGCACATGATCTTTTCAAGCACCTTTCTGTCTCTTCTTCTGCGGGATCCTTTTGGTATAAGAGCATCTTGGACGGATGAGGCTTTGTCTCACTGGGGACAATTGTGTGGAGAAACGGAGATCTGGAGGATCCATTGATTCGAAACAGAAGGCGAACTCGCTTCCAGGAAGATGGTGAGGTCCTCGATCATCGTATGTTGATGCATGCTGCTGATTAGTAGTCGAATCCATAGCGCCGATGTAGTCGAAATCTTGAGTCGAAAATGTCCAGTAGTAAATCCAGTAGTAAACGAAAAGTAATCACGCGTGATATCTCCAAAACCAAGCACACGGTGGTGGCGAGAAATGTATCAGCTAACAGTTCGTGTAGTAAAGAAGAAGATGTCCAAGCAGGGACTTTACTTAATCCATGAGGCGTATATCGAGAAGTGATTATCTAGCTAAAAACATGAACTTATGTAACCTGATGTTGAAGTCATGGTAAACTTCCATCTCTGTGTCTGGTATCTATGTCTTCTTCGTAGCATAAAAGTGCAACCGAGTACCACTGCACTAATTATGTCTGTACCAGACGAAATGCAAGTGGCTACCTAAAATAGTCCTACCTACTTATACTATAGAATTAGAAATAGATAGACTATTTTAATAGCAGCTTCACACAATATGTCGCCACGAAAAAGCTCCAATCAATGGCGGCTGGACGCCGCGGGGAATCTATCTAGCCTGCGGAAAACGGTGCTCTCGTAAGGCGATCAAGGCCAAGAAACTGGCCTCTCGTGCCTTCTCTTCGCGGGACACGAGGTGTGACTGGTCTGAACGTCTCGGCTCCGAATGTAGCCAACTACGTTCGTGTGTGAGGTAGCAAGAGAACGCTACGGACTGATTCGTGTGTGTGTGTGAGTGTACGTTCGTTCGTGCCTACAGTCTCTTTCTTAAGTACATCAGACCTGAGTGAACTTGTACGCCGTACGTACTACTGCTTGCGTCGTGGCTGTTCTCGCACTCGGTCGAGCTCCTGCTTTCGCGTCATGAGTATCCATGTACGGGACTAGTAGCAGACTGTACTTGTTTGCACAGGTTACGCGTCGTAAGTATGATTCTTGTCTAGGTGATGCGGAATAGAACCGCCGCTGCTTCGCCATACACTCACCACGAGCGCTCGCGCGGCCGTCCATCCTTCTTGTGCTTACGACCATTGGAAGCGCCGTTGACATCATCACGTCCACGACCACGACAACAACAAGAACAGCAACGCTCCATCCTCGTTCTCTTCCTCGTCATCATCGTCGTCATTGAAAAGAAAAAGACAGGAATCGTCACCCCACAGCCCATGCCCTCTCCTCTCTTCTACCATACGACGTGTCCCCGACTCCACGACTCCAGTGCCGATGCGAGACTGCGTCTCCTGTCCCCTCCCGTTCGTCCGACGTCGACGTCGAAGAACGAGACGCTGCCATCATCATCATCATCCATGCCACAACGACTCATCACTTCTTGAGCCGATCGCAACACACTATGCACTACACCGTAGTGCAAGAAGAGCTCGTACACAGTAGTTGGACTTGTACCCTGTTTATTATCTATGGTCCACCCTCACTGCTCCTATCTCTTTGGGTCCGTCTCGGTCCTTCGACCTTGCCACCTCAAATCATCATACCTCTTCTTCTTCTTCTCGTACCTTTACAAACTTGTGCGTGGTGGGGCCTGTGGTGCAACATCGGGACTGTTTCACTTACAGGTGATGATGGCACGCACCTACATGTACAACATAAGCTCCTACCTTGTCAATCCAGCACGCTCTCTCCACCTTCTAACTCCTAGCAAGGACGAGCTAGTTCTGCTCTCCGTTCAGTCGATCCCGTGGTGGTTCCATCTTTTGAATTTTCACCATGGGATCCCGTCGTAACGCACTGACAAAAACACAAGCGACAAACATGACGTGAGCAGCTCTTCTCATCGTTTCCAGCAACGAATCGAACAAAAAAAGCTTGTCGCTCGCTCTACCTGAGATCATTCGGGGTCACAAAGATAAATTGCTTCTTGTTGTCCTTCTTCGCGGCTTTCACGAGCAATTGGATCGTCATGTCACGATTCACGGCGTCCATAAACACGTCAAACTCGTCCATGACGCGAAAGGGACATTCAATACTCTCGCCGAGCGCGAGCAAGAGCGACACTTGCGTGTACGAGCGCTCGCCACCCGAGAGCTCCTTCATGTCCGTCACCTGCGACGCGCGCGACGCTCCCTTTTCATTCTGCAAGACTGCAATTTCCAGTCGCTGCTCGTCATGCCGGAACTTTAGTTTCCCCGCAAAGTTGTTCAAGAACATGTACTTGTTAAACTCCATGGACGTCCGATGCGCAATCTCTTTTCGCAAGATTTGCCACACCCGCTTGCGTTCGTCCAACATGGATCGAATGCGCTCGAGATTGTCGCGAAACTTGTCTACATTGCGCTTCTTGCTCTTATATTTAAGCTCCTTGGCTTCCATGTCATCTTTGAGCTCGGCGAGGTCCATGCCCTGAAATCGTTTGCGTTCGTGGTCGATCTGACGCTTAATATCGGTCAACCGTTTGCCGTAATAGTCATGCGAATGCGTCACCGCGACGCGCTCGCAGTGTTGTTGCGCTTTCTGTCGCTGCTCGGCACAGTCGTCTTGCAGCGCTGCGAGCTCGTCTTCCCACCGCGCGACGAGATCGCGCAACACATCGGCTTCTCGCTGCAACGTCATTTCCTGCACTTTCATTTCACTCAAGTGTTTGTAGATTCCATCCGCGTCTTCTTGATACTCGTTCAGTTCCGCGGCAATCTTTTTCTCCACGGCATCCAGTTCCTCGAGATCATGTAGTTGACCTTCCAAGTCTGGATTCGACTTGGCGAGAATCTCGTTCAGTTCTTGCTCCCGACGATGAAAACCTTCCAGTTCTTCTTCCACGCCTCGTATCTCGTCCTCGAACACCGACGTATCGAGCGTAAGTTGCTGTAGATCATCCGCCAATTCCTCTTCCAACCCCCGCAAGCCTGCACGCTTTTGATTCAACCGACGCGACAAGTAGTCGATGCGCTCATTCTGCTGCTTGATCTGGTGCCGCAGGTCTTCCCGCTCTTGGCGCAGTCGCGACTCGTCGCGACGTAACAGCTCGACGTTTCCTTGGAGGTACTGAAGCTTCTGTTCCAGCTCGCGCGTCTCGCCCTCGACATCTTGACAGATGATGGAACTCCGTAGGTGCGCTTTGTTCGCAATGAAGGCCAAGTTCCCCGAACGAACGATAAACTTGTCGCCACTCGGAAGATACACTTCCGACACAAATCGGGCCATTTTAAAATTCCCACTCGATCCACTTAAAACACTTGCTTCCGCGGCCCGCCGATCATCAAATAATAATTTACTCTCCAAGCTGCATACGTCGATCAACGCATTGAACACGTCATCGTCCTTGACCTCTAGAATGTTGCAAATCGCGTGCGCTCCCAGGTTTCCTTCGGCGAGACGCAAATTTTCATACCGGCGTCCCGTACGCTTGGAAATGATAATATTGGCTTTGTTCGGTGGGCACCGCGCCTGGCGCTTGAGATCGTCCAGTAGCGCTTTGTCTTTTCCGTTCGTGACCAAGTAACTCCCGAGCTGGCCCTTGAGTGCCACTTCAATGGCGACGGCAAAGTGCATGTACTTTTCGGGGAGCTTCACACTTAGACCGAGGGGTCCAATCGGTGGCGCAGCAAATCGATGCCGATGTTGATGGATCAGTTGTTGCAGTTGCGGAATGCGGCTGCCATACACGGCGAGACTATCGCGTTTCTGCTCTCGGAGCAAATGGAGCCGCTGTTGCGTCTTGCTCGCCTCAATGTCAGCTTCGCGCACTTGACGGAGACAATTTTCATGCCGATTTTCCATCTCATCGAGTTCCTTGGGGCGTGTTTGCGCCCGCTCTTTGGCTTCAGTCACCTCCTGCTCGGCCTCGTCCACTTCACGCCGCATTCGTTCAATACGCTCCCGCATGGCATCATTGCGTTGGAAACGGTTCTGGAGCATCGTTTCGTGGTGTGCACGCTTTGCCTGCACATCGTGTTGCAAGCGTGCGAGCCGCTCGTCCGCACGTTGTTTCAGCTGCGCGAGATGCTTCATTTCCGCCTTGCAATTATGCAACGGACGACGGGCTTCCCGAATCCTCGTTTTCACTTGCGCTTTGCGCTGGTTCACGTCGCTCAGGCGCGCATTCACGTCCTCGAGCTTGTCATTCTTGTCCTGCTGCTTGCGCTCGAGGTTGTGCACGGCCTCTTTCGTTTCGACATACTCTTGCGCCGCGCGCGCCGCCTCGCGCGTTTTGATCGAGACTTTCTTTTCCATCTTGGCCACCACCGCTTCTTTCTCACACACAAATGACCAGGCCAACTCTTTCTTTAACACTTGAAATTCGTGCTCCAGCGTTCCAATCTAGTGATCGAGCGAGCACACGCAACACGTGAGACGTTAGAGAAAACAAATCGACTTGCAACACCAATCAAGCGCACGAAAGAAGGGTAGAAAACTACCCACGCTACTCACACTTTGCGCGGCTTCCCACTGCTTTTGCGCCTCGAGCATGGCGTCCCGTAACGTGGCAATCTTGGCTTGCTCGCGCTTCAGTGTCGACTCGGCCATGCTTTTCGTTTCGTCGTCAATCTTGACGTACGTGGTCCGCATTTTATACAGATCCGTGGACTGGAGAAAAAACTTGTACTTGTCCAGTGGATTCCCCTTGAGAAAGAGCTTGGCGTTCTCTTGGTCCAAGATTGCACACGGATTCTCCGTCTGGATATTCAAGTGGTCGAGCATGGCGTCCAAGTCGGCCTTGCGCTTCGAAACGAGCGCGCCGTGCTCGTTCTTGAGTCGATACTCGGCCGAGCCGTCGCGCCGAATCACGCGCTCGACCTGAATCGTGCGGCCAAAGGTCTCGGGCCGGAACGCATCGCTCCCGACCGCGTCGTTGCGCAGCGAAATCCGCACGAGCGCGTGGCCGTCGTGTCCGTGTCGAATCAAGTGCTGGATGCTCTTGCCGCGATGCGTACTCCGGGCACTCGCCCCGAGACAGATTTGCAGCGCAGCAATGATGGCACTTTTCCCGCTCCCGTTCTCGCCCGTGATGAAATTAATGTGCGGACACAACTTGACGCGGAGTTTCCGGTGACACATGAAGTTTTCCACGTAGATTTCTTCGACGACGCCCATCTCGGAGCGCAGGTGCGCATCGAGGTCGGAGGTGGTCTGCGACGGCGTTGGAAGCGGACGGCCGTGGCTACTCCCAGCGTTTCCACGCTGGTTGTCGTGGACGGCATCATCGTCCGTGTCCTGGTCGTCGTCCACGGTCTCACTACTCGTGGTGGATGTGTCCTGGTGGTGCACGGATGCGTGCGGTCGCACCTTTTGGATCTTGGTCCGTGCCCCGCGTTTACCCGCGAGCATGGACGTGATCGTGTGTGAGGCCGTTGGGAGCGGAGACACGCAGGCGCCGCGGCGAGGCCTCTCTCCGTCTTCGTGAGCGTGCGCGCAAAAAGTGAAATGCATGCGCTGCACCGTCTTTTGATACTCAGAGGACTCGGAGATCCTTAAATTGGGAAAAGTGAGGGTCTTAACGTTACTTAAGTGAGACCGAGATGAGTCGTGTCTCTAATGATGTGTATCTATCTATTGTCCAGTAGTGAGTCATCTAAAGCCCGAGCCAGCCTTGGGTGCTGAAGAAGAAGCCAAGCGTGGACCCGCCCGCGAGCCCCAGAAATAAGCACAAGACCATGACGGCACTACCCGCTTCGCGATCGTCTGGAGGGAGCAGAAGCGGGGCCATGGCCATGGTCACGGTCGAGAGGAAGCCGTTCGAGAGCCCAATGAGCAGGTTGAGCAGGATGTTGTACACGATGGCAGTCGTGTCGACGTGACCGAAAGCGTACAACGACGTCCCCGCCACGCCCATGAGCAGCAGCGGAATGAACACTAGACGCAGAATCGAGAGGCCCAAGCACCATTTGCTATTTAGCAGCCTGTACACGGACGCGCTCGTCAAAAGACGGCCAAAGAAGTCGCCGTAATTGTACGAACCGACGATACCAGGGGCACAGTACCACTTGGCGGTCACCGTGTGTGCACCGTCCGTGTAAGGGGGCAACAAGTTCCGCGTAGCGGCACACCCAAACCCGGGGAACAACGACAGCGACACGAAAAACGTGAGGAATTGGGCCAGTGCTGGCATCCAAAGGATCGCAGCGATGCGCGACCAGTGGTGCCTGCTCGATAAGCTCGTCCGTGTCTTTGCCTTGATGGATGCAGCCGCATTGCGCTCGAGGAGGAACTTGACGCTTGGCAGATTCGTTACCCGACGGTAGACAACGAGAGCGGTAACGAGGACGACAATAAGCATGCCGAAAAAAAGGTAGAACGCCAAGCTGGTCGAGCTACTGGTTTGGTCGACCCCACCGACTGCTAGACGCAACAGCGTGGCGAGCGAGATGTTGAGGATCCCCGCGGCACCGTTGCCAATTTGAACCGCCTTCGAGAATTTCGGGATGGGGAAGAGCGCGGCGAGGGTGTAGTACGTGGCTTCCGAGAGCGAATTCCCAACGCCCACGCAGCCAAAGCAGAGAAGCACGAGAATCCCACCCGTCCGTGGATTGGAAAACGTGATGGCACTGAAGAGCATGATCAAAATCGACATGAGAAGGAAGATGCTGTAGCCGACGCGAACGCGAAACGCCGGCGTGAGTTTCGTGTGGAGCCCCCCGCTCATCTGGATGGCCTGGCCCATGACCATGGGCCACGAGATGGCGAGCGTCGTGAGAAAGGAAAAGTCGAGCCCTGCGTCCGCAAATTTCATGGCATAAAAGTCCTGCGCACTTAGACACGAGTAGTAGGCCCAGAGGACGGACCCGTTCAAGAAGATGAGCGAGTAGAAAATCGTGCGCTCGTGCTGGACCATGTCGTCCCATATCTCGTCCGGGAGCCCTTCACGATCCAGTTCCTCGGGCACGAGCTTCTCGCACTTGCCTGGGGACTCCATTTCGGCGGACGGTTAGAGAGGTCTCGCGTTCGACGCTCGGATAGCGAAATAGGACACGTTAGGTACTACCTCTATAGATAGACATATCAAGTTGGATTGGTGGACGGAATGTGAGCGGCGATGTGTTAGAGTGACGGTTGTGGGTCGGAGATAGCCAGGCCATATAGGTACCACTGACGAAGGGGCAGTTTGGCCACTTATTCTGGTCCGATGAGAAAAATCACACAAGAGAGCACATGCGATGTTGTCATCGAGTTGTCGCAGTGGATACGATAAAGCGGTTGATCATATATGTGCTTCATACGTTAGGTACCCCACGACAAGGCAAAATCTCATCCAACATGACGCAAGAGGTGTTAAACTAGTCTGTCCGTTAAAATCGTCTGTCTATTTTTGGTTTTTGCTAAGACTGAGTAGGACTATTTTTAGGTAGCAATTTGTATCTCGTTTTTATTAGTAGCATAATTAGTGTATTAGTACTCGGTTCTGAGTACACACATATTTTTGCTACGCATAAAATGGATACAACAGAACAGACGGAAGTTTACCATAACTTCAACATCTGGTACATATTTCATGTTAGGCTAGCTAAACACTTCTCAATGTACATTCCGTTGATTTAGTCCCTGGTTTGGATATTTTCTTCTTCTCGTTCGAACTGTCTTCTGGTATTTTTCTCGCTATTAACGTGCGATTGACTGTGGAGATATCGATTTAAGGGAGTTTTCGTTATATTGGATATATTATCGAACACCTATGATTCAAGTTTTCGTCTACAAGTGCAAGCATGGACACGAACAGCTTCCAACAGGTTATGAGCCCAAAGGGTCATGGTGTTTTAAGCGATGATGGTTCCCTGGAAGAAAAACCGGCAAATTTTGGACCGAAGGAATGAAGATTTTGGAAATGTTCCAAAATGTTTGCGACCGGCTTGACAAGTTGGAGAATTCTCGGGTTGTCTACGAGGACAACAATTTTGGTTTCAATAACTCGATGCGATTGGGTACCCGAATGCGGTTGGCGGCGCTTGATAGCACGCCCGAGCGAAAACCGCGGTATCAACCTGGTTTTAATAACCAAAACAGGAATATGGGTACACCGATAAAAAATTGCCCCCATGTTTTTAAAACTCTTTCTGCCGGAGATTGTAAATTATCAATCAGAGTTTTCGATGACACGGAAGTTTATCGTGGCCTCGGTGCCGGTTTCAAAGAATGGGAGACCCGTTTTATACAGCAAATCTCTATAGCCGCATCGGCTTGTGGATTTTTTGGAGCGAAGACATTTAGTCGACATCCTGCGACACTACTTATGAGCGTTATTATAATCGTCAGGTTGATTCGTGGTGGAACGAGTCACCGACGTTAGTGCATGTGATGAACAAGATGTTGGATGCGTTTCATACATTCATCACCTCTGCACAGGAAATAAAATTGTTCACAAGCCGTAAAAGCCCAAAGCGCTCATGGAATGAGTATCACCTCTATTCGGTTGCCATTCTGAAGCCTTTGGCGGCACTGAACCACTTGTTTTGGATAACATGGTTCACTATGCCTCACCAGAATTAAAGACCATTCCTATGGCAAAATTTGACCATACTCGGTCAGATTTTTTGCGACACGCCGAAGAGCTTGTCAATTTGCTCAGGCGGTTGAAGTCGAATCACGAAGGGCAAAAGCATTTGGAGCTGTTGCGGTAAACTTCGTTGAAGAAAAAATTAAGTGGTGAAGTGCCATTGTTGTGGAAAAATTGGTCATATTCGACCTAAATGTACGAACAAGCAGTAGAAAAAGTTAATTTTTCCTTAACCATCAACAATCACGCGCCGAAAATTGGATGCAGTACTTGGATTCTTGATTCCGGTGCCAGTATGCATTTGTTGAATAACCAAAAATACCTGCGTGATGGTCTGGTGATTGACGGCACGGGGTTTTAAGCCGATTGTAAAAAAATGAAAGTATCGAAAAAAGGCTGGATTTTGATCCAAGTCATTGCTAATAGAAAAACAAAGACCAAAATAGTGGACAATGTCTATTACGTGGAAAATTTGACAAAAACATCTTGTCTTATGGTCTTTTGGAGGAGAAGGGGTGCGAAATGGCGTACGTCAATGGTAACCATACCATGTTGCACACGTCTACCCGTTCCCCAATTTTTGACATTCAGAAGACCAACAACGTTTTAAGCGTTGCCGTTCTAGTGATTATTGATGATGACACGAATTTTCCAGCCGTTATGGCAATTATCAAGGAAAGTGACACCGATTCGTCCAGACATTTAGATGTCCAAGAAGGGTCTTTAATGCATTTTCATGCTAGACTCGGACATCTTAAGCACGATTCTATCGAAATATTAGCCAAAGATGCATCAAGCGGCATTGAATTGACGGACCACAGGTGGCTGAATTGTCTTAACTGTGCCCCGGGCAAGCAGAACAAAAACCCGCGATCCGTCAAGGATACTGGCAATAATTTACTAATAGACCGCATTGGTGGATCGATTTGCTAAGATATCAAAGGACCCATTTCGCCAAAAGATCGCCTAGGTAACCGATATATGTCAACTTTGTTGATTACAAATCGAATAATGTCCTAGTTTTCTCGCCAAAACAAAAGATGTTGCGGCGAAAAAATTTGAACATTTTATGGCGTTCTTTGAGCGTCAGTTTAACTGCAAGGTTAATAATTGCGTACCGATGGAGGGCACGGGTATAAAAATCACGATTGATTTTGCACGCAGACTGGTGTTGAGCGGCAAGTAAGCGAAGCTAACAACCAGTTTAGCAATGGAAAGGCTGAGCGCATGCACCGTCCAGTAATGAACATGGCGAGGTGCATGCTGTTCACTAGTGGATTGCCATTATCTATTATCTCTTTGGGGAGATGCGGTTCAATATGCTGCATACATATTGAATAGCAGCAAAAGCAATTCAAATTCTCGTCGGCAATCACCGTTGACAAGCAAAAAACCAATCTTGACGGAATTGTTGCTTTTGGTTCCATCTGTGCTGTGTACAGAAATCCGGGAAAGGATTCACTTGCGCACCGTGCTCAAGTTGCGGTTATCGTTGGCAAAAGTGAAGAGGTCAAGGTTTTCAAGGTTTACCTTAAGGGTGAACGCAAAGTGGTTGTCACACAACACGTTAAAAACTTTGAAACCCTTGATCGGAATAAACCAAGCGAGTTCAACAAGTTTAGTAGAAGATCACCAATCTAGGGGGCGGCCACTACTCAAGACACGAAGAAGACGCCTCCCAAGAAAAAAAGAGATGGCAGCGCTAGCGGTGCGTGACTCTAGGTGTTGCGAGGACTAAAAGTGAAGATGCAGCTAATATTGATGAAGATACGACCAAATTCCAAGTCAAGTTGAAGATGTGGGGTCCGTTAATTTCATAACGGAAGTGGACCCCTAAAATTTCTCGCAAGCGATGAAATCATCGAACAAGGACAAGTGGATTGTGGAGATGAAGGAGGATCTTAATACTCTCGAAAGAAACGAAGTCAGGAGCATCGTCGAAAAGCCTCAAGATTGCCGACCCTTACACAGAAAGTTGGTATTCAAGACAAAAATTGGATCAAGATGGAAATGTCGAACGCTACAAGACAAGAATCTTTGCATGTGCCATCGAGCAAATGTTTGGCATCGACTAAATGACAGCTCTCGCTGCGGTTATCGACATTAATACTTTCAATATGGTGCTATCTTTTCAGTCAAGTAGAATGTGCCAGCGAGGCAAGGTGCCATACCAAATGCCTATGTCAAGGCAACGGGACAGAGCACCACATTTTTTGTTTATTCTACAATGCATGATTTAAAAAAATGGTGAGGACAGTCATGAAACGCAAGGTGAGCAAGTACGCAAGCTAAATAGTACCCTTTACGGACTCAAACAGGCAGTACGGTTGCGGAACCTTCTAATTCACGGAAAACTTTTAAGTTTGAATTTTTCTCAATGTATTACGGTTATGTGTCTTTATATACAACAAGTTGATGATGAAACTATTCTTGTGGGCATTTACTTCGATGATCTATTGGTTAACGGCACGCATGAGGAGCTCGTCGGTCTGGTTTTTGAAGAACTGAAGTCTCTAAAAATAAAAACTTTGGGAAAAGGTTCGAAGTTTCTCGGAATGCGAGTTACTTTCGTGGATAACTTTGGCTACAAGCTTGACCAAGAGGTCATGATTGATGCAGTAATTCGAGATTTCAAGTCCGAAGATGCTAATCTAGTTCGGACTCCGATCGGACAAGATTTGAAGATCTAGCATTGAAACCAAGCGAAGCCATAAAAAGCACTGGTTTAGTGATATTGAAGTAGATAAAAACGAAAAAGTATATTATGTAAAGTTACATAAATATATATATCCATACTAAATTATATACTAAGAGATAACCGAAAATGTACCCACCCATTTTAGCCAATGGGGTTTCACCATCTTGTAGAGACGCAAAAACAAAACGGATACATGCGTTTCCAACACTCCTCCTGAAACACCGGAGGCTGTATATACATCAAACCAGTCCCAGTTTCGATCGCAATTCTTGAATCATAGGCACACTTAGTTCCTTCGTCAGTATATCAGCCAACATATCCACACTTGGAACGTGAGTCGCTAAAAAAACAATGCCTTTTTGCGATAAATCCTTTAAAAGTTTCGACTTCACGTCGATGTGCTTAGCGCTGGCAGCGCTTGCTTCATTTTCAACGTGTTTTATCGCCGCCTGGTTATCCACCTTTAAAACCTGGGGCGTCTTCGCATGTATTCCGATCACCGACAACAGTTCCTTTAGACCCAGCGCCCCTCGACCGGCCTTTGAAGCTGCCATGAACTCTTCGTCATCCATCGAGAGCGCCAGAGTAGTCTGCTTCTTGAAAATCTAATTAACCACAATGTCATTCACAAAAAACACCATAGCGGAAGCACTTTTTCGATCCACTTTGTCCGCAGCGAAATATGCGTCGGTGAAACACGTGATTCGTAACGGTAATGGGAATTCATCGTCATGCACCAATCGCAGATGTAATCCACTAGTTCCATTGAGATATTTCAGGATCCTCTTCGCCACTTTGTAATCGCCAATCGTCGGCGCATGCGTTCTTCTGGTAGCACGGTGCCCGCCGAAATGTCCGGGTGCGTGCACCGTGAGATCCACAACAAACTACCAACGAGAGACTAACGCATTGATCTCGACAATTTCGTTAGTAGTACCTCTTCAAGGATAGTCGAGCTGATCTGATCCCGCATGAGATGGTCTTCAAGTGATCGGTGTCTGGTTCCGAACCTTCTTAATCATTTGCCACATTAATCTCACAAACGCCGCGCTTGTCTCGAAATCAATGCTCCAGATTGAATCCATCAACTGACTATCGGTTCTTTGTCCTTGGATGCGACGGTATAAGGGATGTACTGAATGACCAAGAAGTTGTAGACTTGGTGAAGTCTTTACCCTTTGACAAACAGTCCCAAGCTGCGCAAATTCTTGTCCACGAAGCTCTTGAAAGGGGTAGTGATGATAACTTCACAGCCATTGTGGTATTTCTTTGATTTGGGGGCATCCGACCGCACCGCTAAACGTCGCAACACATATAGGGTGAGTAAGGTGCCATTAAATTGTAAAAAGTACAGTTGCACGAACCGGACGTACGTTTTCTCCTTTTCGTAACCTCACCCAAAAACATCCAGCTCTAATTAAAAACAAAAGTTTCTCTCGAGTATACTAGCATATAAAAATGTGGCGGCAAATAGCCACAAGGGAGACGTCGAATATCACTTCCCTTTTAATAAATGTTTCAGGGAGGTGGGCAGTCTTTGTGACAAAGTGTCCTATTCTGTTAAATACTGCCAAAAAGTGTCCTATTCTATCAATTTTCTCATAATTCATATTTACAATCAAAACTCTTAATTCAGTGACGTTCAACTGTTGCAAGTTAGACGACCCTAAAACCCTAAACGCTAAACACTAAGCCGTAAAAAACAAAAAAGTGCTGTCTATCCATTATTCATTCCTAAATCTCTTTTTGGGGGTTTCGATACTAGTATCAGTAAAAGGCGCTGGTCTCTTTCCAAGATAGTTCGAGTAGGCACGTACAACGCTTTTGGCCAACTCGCCATCTTCTCCCATATAGCGAAACATAGATTCGAGGTCGGCCCTGGTTGAGTAAAGATCAAAGAAGAGTTCATCTCGCTTCACCGCCGCCAGGTGTTGTGCTGAAGCATCGCCCTGCTTGCTGGCGACATGATACTTTATCGCGTTTGTAACGACATGGTCGTATTCGAGCAGCTTCGCCAGAGCAGGATGAACTTTTTGGGGTGGGACATAAGCGGGTACTTCCGGCGCTGAAGTATCAAAAAGCTGGTTGATAATCGCGCTACGTCGATGCTTTAATCCTTGAATTGTCCTTCCGATGAGGTCGTTACTCACACCTCTTTCTCCGAAGTTTTCGTCGTTCAGTGTTGAGACGGCACTATGGAAGTTCCGATTGATCGACGCGCCTTCTGGAGCCGCCTTTGAAACGTGCGCGCTAAGCTCTTCGCTCTCAGACGTTACGTTGGCAGAGACCACCATTGCTGGTGCTAGAAGAGCGATAAATAGTAGCGCCGCGGTAATAGAGAACTGCTTGGGTCCGGATAAATGAGCTGGCATGTTGTGAGCTTGGACGCAAAATTTAAAGTGATTGGAATCGGCTTATTTTTTACTACAAACAGTTTAGTTGTATCTGGATAGTTCTATTACACAGAATCTCACGGCTGAACTACGAAGTATCACTACTGAGGTCGATACGAAGTATGTACGTTGCACTAACTCCTTTTTTTATTCCACAACATCGATGTGGTCTTCTTCATAATCCATGAACCCGATGACTTGTTTATATTCCATAAAAGACGATCGATGACGTATTCCCCGTTCAAGCACGTACTACAAAATCGATGTTATGATTTCATTACACCAAAAAAATAGCTTCAAACGGAACCACACCACGACGCCACCTCCGATTCTGCTTGCTTCATCTCTTCCGTTGCTTTAATGTATCAGCAAACTTTTGTGCTCATTGTGCTGCTTCTCTCATCCGAAAGGGCCTCTATTATCAACGACAGTAAAATCGAATGTAATAAAATTATGTGTGCGACGAAACGCACCTTGCATGACGTGAGCACTTGTTGCATAACTTTTACCCAAATTGGAAGAGCCGTGGCTGTACTATACTAGGCTACCTGTTTTCTCTATAAGTGGCGATCATACACATCCCAAGATCATGATTTTTTCTGATTTACCTTTACGTACCATTGAATTACAGCATTCGGTGCGTTGGTTTTCTATGCTCCTATAGTGATACTTTATTATGGCATAAAGTATCGTAACTCCACAAGCTCCATGTACAGTACAGTGATCCTATTTATCAAGGATTCACTAAGCCCACATTTCAATGAGGAGGCAGCGCCATGGACAACAAGCTGAATGTCCGATGAAAATGTTTGCACATCTATAACTTTGAAGCTTACGCAGAGCTACAAGAGCGACTATAATGTATGGCCAAGTTCTTTGCACTGACGCTAGGGTCAGCCCTCAAGTGCGATGACGTGGCACACAATGCATAATGCGTTCCGAAGGCAAGCAGCCTGTCACACGTATAGGTGACGATTTCCGAGTTCTTACATCACTAAGTAGAAGATTGCATATAAACAGTCGAATGGTATTCATAGGCCTCTTTTTTAACTGGCTCGAATGATATTTAACGGGCCTGCGTAAATTCACGCACGGGTTTTTGTGACGCGCGAGGTAAATGGTGCAATTTGATTGGTTTACCACATCAGCATTACCCAGGCATAGGCAGGACGTTCCATAAAGTCAGACCCGTTTCCAATTGCGGGGACTTTACCAAAGTTCCCCACTGATATGTGGGCAACTGCATGGTCTAAAAGACCGAGAAAGGTCTGCTGAGGATCAATGACGGGATGCAGTTGATAGGCCAAAGTAAAAGCTAAATACCATCAACGTATCACACGATTCCCTCATGTGTAGCGCTAAACCATCGATATTTTGCTTATGGCAAAAGCATAAGCACATCAAGGTTTTACATGATCCCTTTTGTAGCGTTTAATCCATGCGCTGCACCAGCCGTCGCAGAAAAAGAAGCTATTTTTTGGTGTAATAAAATCATAACATCGATTTTGTAGTACGTGCTTGAACGGGGAATACGTCATCGATCGTCTTTTATGGAATATAAACAAGTCATCGGGTTCATGGATTATGAGAAAGACATCGGTGTTGTGGAATAAAAAAGGAGTTAGTGCAACGTACACACGTCGTATCCAGCTCAGTAGTGATATTTCGTAGTTCAGCCGTGAGATTCTGTGTAATTGAACTATCCAGATAGAACAAAAGTGGTTGTAGTAAAAAGATAAGCCGATTCCAATCACTTTAAATTTTGCGTCCAAGTTCACAACATGCCAGCTCATTTATCCGGACCCAAGCAGTTCTCTATTACCGCGGCGCTACTATTTATCGCTCTTCTAGCACCAGCAATGGTGGTCTCTGCCAACGTAACGTCTGAGAGCGAAGTGCTTAGCGCGCACGTTTCAAAGGCGGCTCCAGAAGGCGCGTCGATCAATCGGAACTTCCATAGTGCCGTCTCAACAATGAACGACGAAAACTTCGGAGAAAGAGGTGTGAGTAACGACCTCATCGGAAGGACAATTCAAGGATTAAAGCATCGACGTAGCGCGATTATCAACCAGCTTTTTGATACTTCAGCGCCGGAAGTACCCGCTTATGTCCCACCCCAAAAAGTTCATCCTGCTCTGGCGAAGCTGCTCGAATACGACCATGTCGTTACAAACGCGATAAAGTATCATGTCGCCAGCAAGCAGGGCGATGCTTCAGCACAACACCTGGCGGCGGTGAAGCGAGATGAACTCTTCTTTGATCTTTACTCAACCAGGGCCGACCTCGAATCTATGTTTCGCTATATGGGAGAAGATGGCGAGTTGGCCAAAAGCGTTGTACGTGCCTACTCGAACTATCTTGGAAAGAGACCAGCGCCTTTTACTGATACTAGTATCGAAACCCCCAAAAAGAGATTTAGGAATGAATAATGGATAGACAGCACTTTTTTGTTTTTTAGGGCTTAGTGTTTAGCGTTTAGGGTTTAGGGTCATCTAACTTGCAACAGTTGAACGACACTGAATTAAGAGTTTTGATTGTAAATATGACTTACCTATCTACATACAGTGCTGGCGGATAGTATACTGCCACCCCTTTTTTTAATTGTTTTGCCCAACAAGGTGCTTTAAATGTATATATCTAGCCCAATTGAAAGAGCGTGCGAAAACACTTTGAATGCGGGTTGATTCATGCCATTCGGGCAACTACTTCAGCTGCTATGAAGAAAAACCTGAAGTTGAAACTAACTAACGTGGCGAAAAGTATACTGCCGGAGCGAATAGGTCGTGTTCTACTACGTTTTAAGCGCTCAAACAGCGTCTAATACTTGGTCTTAGCTCCATGAAGCTCTAGTGTAGCGATGAACTTCTTCGGCATTGATCTCACCAGCTTTGAGGTGATTTCCTCGCTGATTGTTGCCCATGACGTCTTGATTGTCTTGATGAGGTCGTTGCGGGTTTGAAACAGCCTTCCTTGGGCGTAAACAGCTCGTACTAGCACCCCCCCCCACAAGTTCTCAATGGGGTTTAGGTCCGGTGACTTAGCAGGCCACTCCATAACGGCGACATTTTGCTCCTCGAGAAAGTCTTTGGTGGCGGTTGAGGCGTGAATAGAAGCGTTATCCTGCTGGAATATGCACGATCGACCGTACAATGCATCGATAAATGGCAGTAAATACTTAGACAGCGTATATGTAACCAGGTTACATTTGAGCTACATTTAGTGTTGGTGTACATGAGTACACTACGGTTGAGGTCAGTATTGACCGGTTTGAAAGGTTTTGAACCATTGGTTATTTTAACCAATCAGGGCAGGGGCCCTTGGTGTGGTGGTGTGTCAGCCATCCACGTGTCGGTACACAGGTGTGTACACTACATTTTAGCTAGGTACGAATTAGGAATATTCTACTTAGTATTACATATAGTTTATATTAGTTTAAATTAATTTAGGCTAATTACATATTAAATATATTCAGTTTACATTTCACTCTAAAGTGCAGACGCGCGACCTCGACCGGTCGCGCGTGCAGTGAGTGTCGTAGGTAAGAGGGAGCCCTCCCTTTACTTACACCCCGTAAAGGGAACACAGCCGTTAAGGCTAAGTAGTAAACCAACCCGGGAATCTTGGCCCCGAGTAGGAGATCTCTCCTACTAATCCCTTTATAAGGGCGTATCGGCTAAGTAGCGGTAGTACCGCTTTAAGGAAGAGTCTTCTTCTGTGCGCTAGCCGCACCGTGCGTATACGCACCGGCTACATCTGGTAGAACTTGTAGTCAATCCAACACCTGTGTTGGTAGACTAAGGCATCCTATGCAAAGGATGAATCAGGACGATTGGGATAGTTTGACCCTCGTCCAGCAGGAAGCCTTGAAAGGCTGTTACCCTTAATGGGTGACGAAGGCATGAAGCTCCTAGTGGAGCAGGGCCTTGAGGCCGTAAAGGCAAGTTTAAATGCCCTCATCGCTCATGAGGCGAGTTGTAGTGGAGGTCGTTCCATGGGGGTGCGCCCTCCATTATCATTCAAAATAAAGGAGTTCACCGGGGAGAAGGTGACAACCTTTACGTGTGGTTGCGAGAGGTCGAAACGGACTTCGCCACAGCAAGTGTGATCGATGATCACTTGCAAGTGGGACTTGCATTGACCCATCTTACGGGAAAAGCCCGCACATGGGCGTTTACGTGTTCGGAGTCAGTCACCGACGTGTTCCCAACCTGGGAGGTCTTTAAGCAGAAGCTTATGGAGATGTACGCAACGCCTGATCTGTTTTTCCAGAATCAACTGGCGTTTCTGATGTGCCGTCAGGGCACAAGGGACCTGGAGACATATATCCAGGAACTTAAGACCCTGCTGGCAGGGATGTACGCGAAAGCGTATTCGGACGATGTGTCCATCTCCGTCTTCATGGGAGGCCTGAGAGAAGGGCCAGCACGTTCGGAATTGTTCCGATGTCTACCCCAATCCCTGGGGGAGGCGTTCAAGATGGCGTTCAACGCCGAGAGGAACTTCCGTTCCTCTAAGGTGGGTCCCGAACCCATGGACCTTAGTCAGTTCGAAGCGGAGGTGAAACCTCCCGGTAAGAGTCACACCGACTCTTTTTCGCAGAGCTTCGAGGCGGAGCTCTTAGCTATGCTGCAGCGACATGGGCCGCTGAGATGCCTTATGTGTGGGAGCACGGATCATCTGAGGAACATATGTCCGAAAAATCCCCAGCGAGACACTCGCTACAAGGGGCCAAGGGTGAGGAAAAAGCCTTTGCCCAAGCCGTCGGGAAACGACGGCTCCCAGTAGGTGTGGGTCGCCCTACTGGGGGACCCCTCAGTGATGTTAAGCCCCAGGGTAGGGGACGACAGCACAAAGCCCCGAGGGAAGCGGTGCTTTCTAGCACCGAGTTGGTGTACCAGCCAGGTTTGCTGGTAGTCCTTGCCGACGTGAAAGGCTTTGATAAGCCTTGGAGAGTCTTGATAGACTCTGGAGCGTCTGACAATTATGTCAGACGGGATTATGTTGAGAAGAGTCGGCTGTATGCCGAGGCCCTAGAGGCACGTTCTCGTGATGTTGTCATGGTCCGTCTTGCGACGGTTGTACAAGTTACTGTACCCAAGGTCTCGATTGACCTTAAGCTGAAGTTTTCAGACTTCGACAGCATAGAACGTTGCCTAGTCCTGGGTTTGGACTCAAGGTATGACATCATTCTGGGTATGAAGTGGCTGGAACGCCACGAGCCATGGATAGACTGGAAGTCTAAGTCCATTGGCTCAACGCACCCGCGGTCGGGTGAAGCATTGGCGAGTCATGAACCCACCTTTTCCCGATCGCAAAAGCGATTCTGGCGTGAGATGCCAGAGATTGAGATTTCTGAAATGATCATTCCCAATGGCGTTAAGGAAGAGTTCCTTAACGAGGGGGATTCGGCGGTTAATCCCCACGCCGTGAATGGCGAGACTGGCGAGTTACCAGTGGCAGAGGTTGATTCCTCTGAGGTAATTCCAGTGGTAGGGGTAGAGACCCCTGTGGTTAAGCGTGAGGCGCTTCCAAGAAAAGAGACCCGTAGTTCGTCTCTTTTGCACGTCGGAAATGATTCCGACCACGCCGTTATAGGCAAGACTGGCAAGTCGCCATTGACAGAGGTGGATTCCTCTGAGACGACTACAGTGGTAGGTGTAGAGACCCCTGTGGTTAAGCGCGAGGCGCTTCCAAGCGAAGAGACCCGAAGTTTGTCTCTTTCGCACGTCGGAAATGATTCCGTCTACGCCGATATAGGTGAAACCGGTGAGTCACCGGTGGTAGAGGTAGAAACCTCTGTGGATAGGCGCGTGGTGCTTCCAAGCGAAGAGACCCGAAGTTTGTCTCTTTCGCACGTCGGAAATGATTCCGTCTACGCTGATATAGGTGAAACCGGCGAGTCACCGGTGGTAGAGGTAGAAACCTCTGTGGATAGGCGCGTGGCGCTTCCAATAGATAAGGCAATTGACTCCCCCCATCTGGGTGTAGGGATGAGTCCCAAGGCCAGTAGTCAGCAGTCCTATAGGATGCTGAATAGTGTGACAGGTGTTGTCACAGAAGTCGTAAGCCTGGAACGGTTGCCTGGGGTAGGCGAACTGTTGTCGTTGGAGGAGATGTCCTTCAAAGAATTTGAAACTGCTTTGAAAGCAGGTGAAATCGACGAGGTTGTCGTATTACGTCCGGAAGAGGAGTTGAACTCCTCATCCACGATGGACGATTCAGTTTTGGTGCAAACCAAACAGGCATTGAATGCCCGAAGCGGCCTCAATATCCTTGCGGATCCTGAGGACCCTTACCATTCCTTTCTTAAGGAATTTGGAGATGTCATTAGTGACAACCCGCCGATGGGGTTACCACCGGATCGGGGAGTCCGACATGAAATTGATTTGGTTCCTGGAACCAAATACTGCGTCACTAGGAAGTGGCCTCTCCCCAAGGAGGAATGCGACGTCATCGACGCATTCTTCAAGGGGAAAGAAGAGGCAGGGATGGTGCGGGAGAGCAAGTCTCCCCACTCATCTCCCACTTTTTGTGTTCGTAAACCGAACGAAAAGTGGCGCATCGTGCATGCGTACAACAAGCTGAGTGCATCTACTGTACCCATGCAGACTCCGATTCCTCGGAAGGATGTCCTACAGAACAATATGGCGGGCTGTACTGTATACACTGCCTTAGATCTTTTGGACGGGTATTATCAGGTGCTCATGCGAGCGTCCGATATTCCGCTTAAAGCGGTCAGCACGCCTAGCGGCATGCTATGGGAGTAGCTTGTTATGCCACAAGGGCTTTCATATGCACCAGGGACTTTCAATCGCTTGGTGACTTAACTCTTCCGCCCTCATAGGAAGTACGCTCATATGTACTTCGACGATATATTCGTTCATATTCGCGCGGAAGGTGACTCGTCTGATGTTCAGACGCATCCGATACACCTTCGAGCGGTGCTCGAATGTATGCGGGAGCATAAGTTATATGCAAACGCATCCAAATGTATTTTTGGTGCCGAGGAAATCCCTTTCCTCGGATGCTTCATCGGTAAGGATGGAGTGCGGGCGGATACCGCGAAGGTGAAAGCCATTGTGGAGTGGCCTTCGCCTGTAAATCTTAGAGATTTACGGAAGTGGCTTGGATTAGCCAATTATCTCCACAAGTACAGCGAGAACTACGCTGAAATGGCGAAGCCATTGACCGACCTTCTTAAGAAGGATGTTGATTGGTGTTGGAAAATCGAACACCAAAACGCTTTTGAAGCGGTTAAGGGAAGCTTGTTGAAATCTCCCGTTCTTGCTGTCCCAGAATCTTGGAAACCAATCCGACCGTGATCGAGTGGTTCACTACTCACTGCGGGACCGGAAGGTCCCGGGTTCGTTCCCGGGCCAAACCAAGTTGGTTGGTTTCAGAAAGTATAATGTGACGAAATCACCCAGACTCTTGGAAACCATTTAGTGTCGTCTGCGACGTCCGATTTCGCAATTGGATGTGCTTTGTTACAAGCAGACGATGCAGGAAGGGAACGCGTAATTGCGTTTGATTCGAGGCAGCTTAAAGCTGCGGAACGGAATTATCCCTTTGATGACAAGAAGCTACTTGCAATGAAGTATGCTCTTGTCAAATTTAGGGGTTCAACTAATCGGCTCAAAGCCGTTCGTGGTTTATACTTACCACGCGTCCTTACGGACAGCGACGAAGTCGCCTCACCTCTCCCAATGGATGGCCCGTTGGCTCTTCTTCTTTGCGGAGTATACTTTGAGGTTAAGTATAAACCTGGCAAGTTGAATGTGCTTGCGGAAGCGTTGTCGCGTCGTCCCGATTACGAGATCGCTCACGCGACATTCATCACCTCGTCTGTGGTGAACCGCATACTCCAGGCGTATGAGAAAGACCCACAGTGTACGGCGCTAATCAGCGATTTAGGTAAAAAGGGTCTTGGCTCGTCTGAGCCAACCCTGTCAAGTCGAGCCAAAGCTCGTTTACACCGTTACAGGTACTTTGACGGTCTGCTATTTTATAGACGAGCGCGGAGGACACTCCGCGGGTGGTAGTTCCTCATGATGAGGAACTGAAGTACATAGTCCTCTTTGAGGCATATGACGCCCCTACCGGGGGTCATTTAGGTCGGGATAATACCTACAGCGCCTTAAGCGCTTTTTATTGGTGGCCCAACATGTATAAGTGGGTCGGTGCGTATATACGCCCCTGTGAGACGTGTCAGAGGGTTAAACCCTCTGCAAGTTCATCTGCGCCTTTGGCGAGCTTATCGGTTCCAACGGAGTGTTGGAAATCCATTAGCATGGATTTTATATTCGGTTTTCCGAAGGATAGGGCCGGCAACACCGTCATATTGGTCTTTGTAGACCGATTGAGCAAGATGGCTCACCTGGCGGCGGTGCCAGAGTCCATAGATGGACAAGGAACAGCGAAAGTGTTTGTAGACCGTGTCTTTCGACAGCATGGTCTACCCGATTCCGTTGTGTCGGATCGGGATCCCCGTTTTACGGGACAATTCTGGGGAGTGTTGTTTAAGGTGCTAGGCACCAAGCTTATCATG
This sequence comes from Peronosclerospora sorghi, assembly GCA_026184515.1. Classification (NCBI taxonomy): domain Eukaryota; phylum Oomycota; class Peronosporomycetes; order Peronosporales; family Peronosporaceae; genus Peronosclerospora; species Peronosclerospora sorghi. Next base: position 5,502,102 of record CM047586.1, on the reverse strand, counting down.
TCTACTGTGGATCATCAGCATACGGACGGACAAACTGAACGCGTTAATCGCGTTGTAGCGGAAATTATCCGGAGTTTACGTCCGGAATCTCCAAGAGTTGGAGTGAGACGCTTTCGATGGTCGAATTTGCTATCAACAATTCGGTCCATGCATCTACGGGGTTTACCCCGTTTTACGTGAACGGATTAATGAATACGAGGGTTCCGTTGACGCCACGTATGTGTGGCCTAGGGATTGAGGGGGGAGGATTCCCGGATGTCAGCCCTGTATATGTGCGAAAGAACATCGATAAGTTCTTATCGACGCTACTTAGTGTCTTACGACACGTTTTCGACGCCATGGCGGAAAGCCAAGACAAGAAGAAGGATAAAGCTGACCGCAAGAGGCGGCGTAACGAAAAAGTATACAAAGTAGTAGAAAGTCTTTTATTAAACGCTAAAAATCTCCCTACACATGCAGTTTACAACGTATTGCGAAATAAACTGCGCCCCAGGTTTGTGGGGCCCTTTCAGGTACTAGCCCGAAAGGTCTTATCGTATACCTTGGACATCCCGAAGGTGATGCGTACGCATCCAACCTTCTATGTGGGTATGCTTAATCCATACCAGGACCCGGAGGAGGGCCCCCTCCTTGAGGGGGGTGGAAAGGCGGATATCCGTAAGAGCCGTATAGCACGGCAGGGCGAAGGAGGCCCGAAAGGGCTAAAATGCGACCACGAAGCTCCGCAACGGTCGTCTCGAGAGAGGCCCCAGCCGCCTCTAGAATAGATCAGTGGTATTCCACTCATCGCGGAGCCCCTCGTGGAGATCATGGATGCAATGGCTGTGTCGATCACAGCGCTCGCGAACCTCACGTCGCAATTGCGCGAACTCCTCCTCCAATGCTTGATGCGGAGGGTACTCCACACTTTCATGTCGAGCGGCTGATGGCGCGACGCCATCATCGGGGTCAAACCCAGTATCTGGTGAAGTGGAAAGGTTATCCACACTCACAGAGTTCGTGGGAGTTCGAGACTCCCCTACGGCAGGATTGCCGCGACTTCATTGACGCTTTCGAGCGGGAGAATCCCGCTGTAGGTCAACGAACAGAGGGGTATGAGAATCCCCTTCACTCCCAGTAAGTGGGAGTTCATTAGAGGCAGATGCGACGCTCACACTGTCCTCTGCCACCATGGTGGAGACAGGGACACTGGCGTAGCGCTTGCGATACGGAGCACGTAATAGCTCCATAGCTTAAGCTCTGCCAAATGCCAGGCCCAACGCCCTCTCCACCCAAATGTCTCGACGGGAATAGCTGTCGTGCAGCTCATTGAAGCTGGGGAGAAGCTTCTCCCCTTCCGCCCAACCGCGGAACTTCTTCTCTGCATCATCAGCACTTTCTACCGTAGAAAGAACGAAAGGGGCCTCGCGGAGGGTCTAAACGAGGACACCGCGTGCCTGCTTCCCGAGGCGCGTTCGGTAGTACTTAACGGTATAATGTTTGGGCGTTAGTAGTCGGGCACGGATTTGGTTCCGACGCGCAATTTCACGCGGCAGTATAGCCGCTTGACCAGGGGTATAGGAGGCTAGACCCCTCTTGACCGCCTGCTTAGCCCTCTTTTGAGGGTCGCGAGGTCCTTTCCGTGCCCGTACGGCACGTCGGGCCTCTTGAACCAAGGACGGTTCATTGGTTGTGGTCGCTTGTGGCAACCTGGAGGTATCATCCCTAGCGGTTAACGGTGGCGCACGAGTTAGTGCGTTTTCCCCACGTGTGGGGAATGGGTTGGATGACCGACAGCGCCGTTCGGCGCTGTCAGCGTGGCCAGCCGTTGGGGAGATCTCCCCAAGGGCATCCACTTCCGAGTTGTGGGAATAGTTTTCGTCCATAGCACCACTGAAGGTGTACAATGGACAGCCAGAGGTACTGGCGTTGGACTTCTCCAACAAGATTTTGATTATTGCGTAAGCAATAGTCTTGATGGGGGAGGATGTAACCGGGTTACATTTGAGTTACATTTAGTGTTGGTGTACATGAGTACACTACGGTTGAGGTCAGTATTGACCGGTTTGAAAGGTTTTGAACCATTGGTTATTTTAACCAATCAGGGCAGGGGCCCTTGGTGCGGTGGTGTGTCAGCCATCCACGTGTCGGTACACAGGTGTGTACACTACATTTTAGCTAGGTACGAATTAGGAATATTCTACTTAGTATTACATATAGTTTATATTAGTTTAAATTAATTTAGGCTAATTACATATTAAATATATTCAGTTTACATTTCACTCTAAAGTGCAGACGCGCGACCTCGACCGGTCGCGCGTGCAGTGAGTGTCGTAGGTAAGAGGAAGCCCTCCCTTTACTTACACCCCGTAAAGGGAACACAGCCGTTAAGGCTAAGTAGTAAACCAACCCGGGAATCTTGGCCCCGAGTAGGAGATCTCTCATACTAAGCCCTTTATAAGGGCGTATCGGCTAAGTAGCGGTAGATACCACTTTAAGGAAGAGTATTCCTCTGTGCGCTAGCTGCACCGTGCATATACGCACCGGCTACAGTATATATGTAGCTCTCGCTGTTTTGGTTCCCGCTTAAAATCACCAACTCCGACTTACCAGTAGCGCTCAACGCCGCCCAAACCATCACACTTCCACCTCCACTTTGACGAGTAGAGTAGGTCTCAGGTTCGCGTCGTAAATCATGACAATAGCACTGTAAACAATATGGTCCATCCAAATTAAACTTATTTTCGTCTGAAAAAACGCAGAGGTCCCACTTGTTCTCGTCCCAGGTCACCTTGTCACGAGCCCATTTGAGCCGGGCTTCCTTGTGTCTTTTAGTAAGTACTGGAGTTTCTTTTCGCTTCACGTAAGCCATGTTAGGGTCAGCTTGAAGTATCTCGCGGATACGTCGTGCAATTATGGATAGCTGGAGCTCAGGTTTGAGCTCGGACGAGATCAGTTTCCATTTTTAGCTTCACGGAGAATCCGGCAGGTAGCAGTAGGCGTCAACTTCTTGGGCTTTCCCGGTCGTTTGGGCTTGTTGTAGCTTTCAGGGTCGGCAATAAAGGCGTGGACAACAGGCCGGGAACGATGTACGTGATCAGCGATGGCTCTCTCACTAAATTTGGCCTCTTGAAAGGGCAATGATACGCTGCTGTTCTTCTTGCGTAAGTTCGGTTCCTCTAGGCATCCTGTTAAGAGCAAAACGGAAAAAACGGCATTGAATTTGCGTTAATAGGACTGCTAATTATCGTTACGAACCGTAGTCATCTCTAAATGGAAAACCAACCTTCAGAAGAGAGTAAGTAACGCCTCGGCAGTATACTAACCGCCAACGAATTTGTGGCGAGGAAGCGTTATACTCCTGTCGTGTTGCGAGGACTTGTCGGAATGACATGAATCGAATTACCGTAGCTGTGCTTTTGTACGCTCTTTCGATTGGGCTACATAGATGTATTTAAAGCAGGTAATTGAACAAAAACATTTAAAAAAACGTGGTGGCAGTATACTATCCGCCAGCACTGTATATAGGGTCGCCCTTCCCGCACCCCCCTCACCCACCGGCACACCCCACGTGACCTTTGACCAATAGAAATAGGTTAATATGCAGTTAATATAGTTCTATTGCAATATTATTCTGGAGGGATTGAGTTGCAAACTAGAATGTCACAAAAACTGCTTGTTACTGGAGGCGCGGGCGCACTTGGTCGCGGCATTGCGAAACACTTTATTAGCGCGTCATGGAACGTTACTTCAATAGGATTCTAAGCGAACGACGAAGATGAGACCAATGTTATTCTGTCCGAGAGCAGGTCGCTCTAGAATCCAGAACAGACGTTGGAGGAAATTTCTAGAAGGTCTTAATAGACAGTTTTATCGTGGTTAAAAATTACTAAATAACTTTTACGTGGTGATAGAAATGGAAAGGTGAGTACTATCGTGTGTGCTGCTGGTGGATGGTCTGTAGGGTCCATCCGCAGCAATTGATGGAAGAACAGTTCGAATCACATGCACTGCGCATTCTTGGACCATGTCTTTGCACTGTAGGCACTTTGTCTTGGAGAATTTGACTCGTTTACTCTCCAATTCTTCCGGAAGAACCTTGAGTGTATGTAGCACAGCAAAATTAGTTAAAGCAGCAGTAACATTGTAACGGGGTTACATTTAGTTACGTTGGTGTACGTAAATACACAACGGATAAGGTCAAGTATTGACCGGTCCGAAAGGTTCGGACCTATTGGTTGTTTTAACCAATCAGGGCGGAAACCCTTGGTGAAGGCGTGGCAGCCTGCCACGTGTTGGTACACAGGTGGTGTACATTACATTTTCGGCTAGGTACGGGTTAAGTAAGTTCTACATAGTATTGCATATAGTTTAGATTAGTTTATTAAGTTAGTCCAATTCTATATTAAATAATAAATCAGTTTACAAATACACTACATCCTGCTGGGCGCACTAGCCGGAACGGTCGAGCATGCAATGAGTGTCGTAGCAGGGTATCAACTCCCCTAGCTACTCCCTACTAAGGGAAGCCTTAGAATAAGGAGTTAGCGTACGCTAACAGTAAACTCAGGGCCCGAGTGAGAGAGCAATCTCACACTAAGCCTTTATATCAGGGCGTATCGGCTAAGTAGCGGCGTATCGCCGCTTAAGGAAAGTCTTCCTCTGTGCGCTAGCCGCACCGTGCGCTTACGCACCCGGCTACATATGGTAGCAATTGTAGTCAATCCAACACTTGTGTTGGTAGACGGCATCCTCTTCAAAGGATGGACCAGGACGAGTGGGGTCAGCTAACCCCCGTCCAACAAGAAGCCTTTAAGAGTCTGGTACCCATACTGGGTCAGGATGGCATGCGCCTCCTAGTAGAGCAGGGTCTTGATACCGTGAGTGAGAGGGTGAACGCCCTCATCGCCCATGAGGCGAGTTTTTGCGTAACTTATCCCGCGTCTACGGGGGTGCGTCCTCCGTTATCCTTTAAGATAAAGGAGTTCATCGTTGAAAAAGGTGATAACCTTTATGTGTGGCTTCGCGAGGTCGAAACGGCCTTCGCCACAGCGAATGTGATAGAGGATCACTTGCAAGTGGGACTTGCATTAACCCATCTTATGTGCAGAGCCCGTAAATGGGCGTTCACGTGTCCGGATTCGATCACGGACGTGTTCCCGAACTGGGAAGTCCTTAAGCAAAAGCTTATGGACATGTACGCTACGCCTGATATGGTTTTCCAGCATCAGCTTGCGTTTTTGAGGTGCCGTCAGGACACTAGGGACTTGGAGACATACGTCCAAGAACTGAAAACCCTGTTGGAAGGGATGTACGCGAAAGCGTATTCGAACGATGTGTCCATTCCCGTGTTCATGGAAGGCCTGAAAGAAGGGCCAGCACGTTCGGAGCTCTTCCGATGCCGACCCCAATCCCTGTAGTAGGCGTTTAAGATGGCGTTTAACGTCGAAAGGAACTTTCGTTCCTCTAAGGTGGGTCCTGAACCAATGGACCTTAGTCAGTTCGAAGCGGAGGAGAAACCTTCCGCTAAGAGTCACACTGACTCTTTTTCGCAGAGCTTCGAAGAGGAGCTTCTTGCAATGTTGCAGCGGCGTGGTCGCTAAGATGATTCCTGTGTGGAAGTGCGGATCATCTGCGGAACAGATGTCCGCGAAATCCCCAGCGATACACTTGCTATAAGGGGCAGAGGGAGAGTAAAAGGCCCTTGCCCAAGTCGTTGGGAAACGACGGCTCCCAGTAGGTGCGGGGCGCCCTAGTGGGAGATCCCTCCGTGCTGTTAATCCCCAGGGTAGGGGACGACAGCACAAAGCCTCGAGGGAAGCGGTGCTTTCTAGCACCGAGTTGGTGTACCAGCCAGGTTTGCTGGTCGTCCTTGCGGACGTGAAAGGCGTTCATAAGCCTTGGAGAGTCTTGATAGACTCTGGAGCGGCTGACAATTATGTCAGACGGGCTTCTGTGGAGAAGAGTCGGCTGTATGCCGAGGTCCTAGAGGCACGTTCTCGTGACGTTCTCACGGTCCGTCTAGCGACGGGCGTACAGGTTTCTGTACCGAAGGTGTTGATTGACCTTAAGCTAAAGTTTGCCGACTTCGATAGCTCAGAACGTTGCCTAGTCCTGGATTTGGACTCATTCTGGGCATGGAGTGGCTGGTACGCCACGAGCCATGGATAGACTGGAAGTCTAAGTCTATTGGCTCAACGCACCCGCGATCGGGTGAAGCATTGGCGAATCATGAAACCACCTTTGCTCGATCGCAAAAGCGATTCTGGCGAGAGATGCCAGAGATTGATGTGTCTGAGATGATCAGTCCCAATGAGGTCAAGGAAGTGTTCCTTGACGAGGGGGATTTGGCGGTTAATCCCCACGCCTTTATAGGCGAGACGGGTGAGTCCCCAGCGGTAGAGGCGTATTCCTCTGAGGTTAAGCGCGAGGAGCTTCCTAGAGAAGAGACACGAGGTTTGTCTCTTCTGCAGGTCGGGGTTCCCGACCACGCCATGTTAGACGAGCATGTTGCGACTCCAGTGGTAGGGGTATAGACCCCTGTGGTTGAGCGCGAGGCGGTTCCAAGCGAAGATACCCGAAGTTTGTCTCTTTCGCACGTCGGAAATGATTCCGTCTACGCCGATATAGGTGAGACCGGCGAGTCACCGGTGGTAGAGGTAGAGACCTCTGTTGATAGGCGCGTGGCGCTTCCAATAGATAGGACAATTGACCCCCCTCATCTGGGTCCCGGTAAGAGTCCCGAAGCCAGTAGTCAGCAGTCCTATCGGATGCTGAATAGAGTGACAGGTGTTGTCACGGAAGGCGTAATCCTGGAACGGTTGCCTGGGGTAGGCGAACTGTTTTCGTTGGAGGAGATGTCCTTCAACGAGTTTCAGACTGCTGTAAAAGCAGGTGACTAGACGAGATCGTAGTGTTGCGTCCGGAAGAGGAGTTAAACTCCTCATCCACGATGGACGAGTCACTTTTGGTGCAAACCAAACAGGAATTGAATGCCCGAAGCGGTCTCAAGATCCTCGCGGATCCTGAGGACCCTTACCATCCCTTACTTAAGGAATTTGGAGATGTCATTAGTGACAACCCGCCGATGGGGTTACCACCGGATCGGGGAGTCCGACATGAAATTGACTTGGTTCCTGAAAACAAATACTGCGTCACTAGGCAGTGGCCTCTCCCCAAGGAGCAATGCGACGTCATCGACAAATTCTCCAAGGAGAAAGAAGAGGCAGGGATGGTACGGGAGAGCAAGTCTCCCCACTCATCCCCCACTTTTTGTGTTCGTAAATCGAACGGAAAGTGGCGCATTGTGCATGCGTACAATAAGCTGAATGCAGCTACTGTACCAATGCAAACTCCGATTCCTGGGAAGTATGTACTCCAGAATAATATGGCAGGCTGTACTGTTTACAGCGCCTTAGATCTGGTGGACGGGTACTATCAGGTGCTCATGCGAGCATCCAATATTCCGCTTACAGCGGTCAACACGCCTAGTGGCATGCTGTGGGAGTGGCTTGTTATGCCACAGGGGCTTTCAAATGC
>CM047586.1:5482444-5494184 GCA_026184515.1 Peronosclerospora sorghi | reverse complement strand
GGTCTACCCGATTCCGTTGTGTCGGATCGGGATCCCCGTTTTACGGGACAATTCTGGGGAGTGTTGTTTAAGGTGCTAGGCACCAAGCTCCTCATGTCTACTGCGGATCATCCGCAGACGGACGGTCAAACAGAACGCGTTTATCGCGTTGTAGCGGACATTCTCCGGAGTTTATGTCCGGATTCTCCAAAGATTTGGAGTGAGATGCTTCCGATGGCCGAATTTGCCATAAACAATTCGGTTCATGCATCTACGGCGTTTACCCCGTTTTACGTGAACGGATTAGTGAATCCGAGGGTTCCGTTGACGCCACGTGTGTGTGGCCAAGGGCTTGAGGGGGGAGGATTTCCCGATGTCAGCCATGTATATGTGCGAAAGCACATCGATAAGTTTTTATCGACGCGCCTTAGTGTCTTACGACACGTTTTCGACGCCATGGCGGAAAGCCAAGACAAGCAAAAGGAACAGGCCGACCGCAAGGGTCGGCGCAACAAAAAGTAGTATAAAGTAGGAGAAAGTGTTTTATTAAACGCTAAAAATCTCCCTACACATGCAGTTTCTAACGTGTTACGTAACAAACTGCGCCCCAGGTTTGTGGGGCCTTTCAAGGTGCTAGCCCGAAAGGGCTTGGCGCACACCTTGGATATTCCGAAGGCGATGCGTACGCATCCAACCTTCTATGTGGGTATGCTTAAGCCATACCAGGACCCGGAGGCGGGTCCCCTCCTGGAGGGGGGTGGAAAGGCGGATATCCGTAAGAGCCGTAAGGCACGGAAGGGCGAAGGAAACCCGAAAGGGCTAAAATGCGATCACGAAGCTCCGTAACGGTCGTCTCGAGAGAGACAAGCCGCCTCTCAAAGCGATCAGTGGCATCCCACTCTTTGCGGATCCCATCGTGGAGATCATGGATGCAATGGCTGTGTCGATCACAGCGCTAGCGAATCTCACGTCGCAATTGCGCGACCTCCTCCTCCAATGCTTGATGAGGAGGGTACTCCACACTTCATGTGGAGCGGCTGATGGCGCGACGCCATCATCGGGGTCAAACCCAGTATCTGGTGAAGTGGAAAGGTTATCCACACTCACAGAGTTCGTGGGAGTTCGAGACTCCCCTACGGCAGGATTGCCGTTACGTCGTTGACGCTTTCGAGCGGGAGAATCCCGCTGCGAGTCGACGACCAAAGGAGCGGAAGAAGCCCCTTCACTCCCAGTAGTTGGGAGTTCGCCGGAGGCAGATGCGGAGCTTGCATTGCTCTCCGGCACCACATTGGGGGCACAGGCGCTAGCATAGCGCGTGCGATAAGGGGCAGATAATTGCCCCATCGCTTCGGCTTTGGCAAACGCCAAGCACAATGCCCTCTCTATCCAAACGTCACGTTTGGCATAGCCATTGTACAGCTTTGTTAAGTCAGGGAGACGCTTCTCCCCTTCCGCCCAAGCGCGAAACTTATGTTCTGCCTCTTCGGCATCCTCCCCTTGTAGGAGAACGAAGGGAGCCTCGCGGAGGTTCTCAACATGAACACCCTGCGCCTGTTTCCCGATTCGCTTTCGGTATAAGGCGGCAGTGAAACTGCTTATTCGTGAGCCGTTTTTCCCGGATTTTCTTCCAGGATTCGAGCTGACTCGGCTGTTCAGCCGCAGTGCCAGGAGTATAGAAGTCCAAACCCATCTTTACCTCAGTCTTAGTCCACTTTTGGAGGTCACGAGGACCCGCAAAACGATATTCCGCCCGTGAAGGGCGTTTGGGGGCGCGTAATGCAGCCCCTAGTGCCTGTGTGGCAAGATAAGACTCCTGAACCGGGTCCAATTCATTGGTCGTGTGGTCGCCTTCGGCGACTTGGATTTGCCATCCGAAGTTGGCAATGGTGGCGCGCGAGTTAGCATTTTCCCCACGTGTTGGGAAAGGATTAGGCTGTCGACATCGCCGTTCGGCGTCGTCAGAGCGGTCATCCTTAGGGGAGCTATCCCCAAGGGCCCCCTCCTCCGAAATATCGGAGTCGGAGTAAGTGAGATCCCCTTCTCGGGGAGAATGATCGCCACCTCTAAAGGTTCTCATTCGAATCCAGAGTTCTGACAGTTGGGGTCTCCAACAATATCGATTATTGCGTGGCAATAGTCTTGATGGGGGAGGATGTAACAAAGTTACATTTAGTTACGTTGGTGTACTTAAATACACAACAGTTAAGGTCAAGTATTGACCGGTCCGAAAGGTTCGGACCTATTGGTTATTTTAACCAATCAGTGCGGAAGCCCTTGGTGAAGGCGTGGCAGCCTGCCACGTGTTGGTACACAGGTGGTGTACATTACATTTTCGGCTAGGTACGGATTAAGTAAGTTCTACATAGTATTGCATATAGTTTAGATTAGTTTATTAAGTTAGGCTAATATTATATTAAATAATAAATCAGTTTACAAATACACTATATACTGCTAGGCGCATGACCCCGAACGGCGAGCGTGCAGTGAGTTTCGTAGCAGGGGAGCACCTCCCCTAGCTACTCCCTACTAAGGGAAGCCTTAGAATAAGGCGTTAGAGTACGCTTACAGTAAACTCAGGGAATATTGGCCCCGAGTGAGAGAGCAATCTCACACTAAGCCCTTAGATCAGGGCGTATCGGCTAAGTAGCGGCGTATCGCCGCTTAAGGAAAGTCTTTCTCTGTGCGTTAGCCGCACCGTAGTTTACGTACCCGGCTACAAACATCGTCACGCACCGGATATTGTTGATTTTAAACGATCCATTTGACTGAATCTACGACACTAGTGTCACTCTGAGGCTCCTGGAAGAGCAACAAGATGACTGCAATCGTGATTGCTAGATGAGTCTGTACATTAAGCTCCTCGTGAAATCCATTAGGTCCGTTAATACATTCCAGATATCTTGAGCCATTAAATTAAAATCTTCACCAGACTCTCGTGAAGAGCACGATCCTATGCCATCCAATTGGTTGCGTCATCAATCATGTACTTGAGAATGTATGAAGCCGCCGTAAAGTATATAATTGAAGCTGCACAGTCACGCTTAGATCGCTGCAAGATATTGTTCTCACCACTATCTCTCGTAGTTATTGGAACTTGCAAAATTGATAACGCCGTCTGAGAAGCTGCAGGCGAGCGCTGAAATTGCTGCATCAAGGAGTATGCACGTCTACGTATACGTGGCGAACTAAGTGGACTATACAATTGATGAAGCGCCACCGTTACCACACATTCAGAAACTGTAGCCATCAGTCTGCGTCGCTTGGTTGTATTTAAAATATGTAAAAGGCGAATAGTCAGTAATTCCTACAACATACATCGACATATGATCATGATTGGCAGATATTTCTATATTGGATAAGTATGATTCGCATTCTATTATAGTTTTGTGAGTTTATTTCTATTGGTCAAAACGTCACGTGGGGGGAGGGGGCGGTAGGGTGGAGGGGGGTGCGGGTGGGCGACCCTATCTATCAGGGATGGCAAAACCCAATTGTTTCGGAGCCCTTGGGTTGGGTTATGGGTTTTAAGGCAATAAAACCCAAAAAAAGACAAAAAAAAATAAGTTTTTTTTTAAATTTAGTACAAAAAAGAGCATTAATCATTTATTCAATCATCTGAGGTTATGCCTTCTGCTTCGACCTCATCCTCCTCACCATGAGATGTGCCCCAGTCTACTCCAGCTTGAACGGAAATGAGTTGAGGTGCGTTGTTTTTAATAAAGATCAACTTCTTGACCTTTTCTCCGGATAGTCGATTTCTCACCTTTGAGTGGCCAAACGCCATCGCGATAATCCCCGTTCTGATGCTGCACTTGATGTTACCATGCTGAAAACTTTGACAGCAACATCTCTAAGACTTGGATACGTAGCACCATCAACGAGCCACTATTGCATTGTGTTCTTCGTTCCCTCGACAGAATCTTGAAGCGAAAATCATTTTTGTCCTATCCTGGTGAGCCTTGATGAACCAGTTCGTGTATTCAACGAACAACTGTTTTTTATTCTGTTCTATATCCTTTCTGTTGACATCAGTGATGCTGATGCCTTGACTGATGCAATCTAGAAGTGCATCTTCCGCCTGAAACTTATGTTTATCCAGAATACCATCGCCAATCATCACAGGGTCCAGGAGGTATGCGATCCCGATTGCATCAACATACACGAAACAAAGCCGCTCCTTGACTATATTCCATATGTACGACCGTTCCTCGTTTGATAAACAGATCATGTTCTCGTATGATTCTGGCATTGACAATGCAAAGTGCTTGTGCACCATTGACAATGAGATTTGATCATTCTGGAAAGCTTTGACCCCAACCTCGATTGGTTCAAGAATACCAATGCTCTTGTGCAGATTGGTGACAACGTTTTCATCACAAATGGCGACACACACCCATGACCTTTCGACGACTTTCCTTCTGTTTTTCTGTTCCTCTGACGAAATCTCTAGCAGAAAAAAACAAGCTGGTGAGGGATCGATTCACTCTCCTTGAGACGTATCGTACAATTGATCAAGGATCCCCAACGTTTAGCGGCAGGTTGTACCAATTGACGTTTGTTCTCTTCTTTTTGGCGTTTGACCAACCTGGATTTATCCTGTTGATGATACGAAAAAGAACGAAACGACATCCTTGCATTCTTGCGCGAAGTTCAACAAATACTCAAATGGATAGCCTTCAGGATAATATGCAACAGATCGGCCTCTTTTTGCTTTCGTTGCTGCGAAAATATCCTGGATAGTCAAATGCAACCCATGAGGTTCACAGCCATGAAAGTACATCGCTGGGTGTTTCTTCTGGAGTTCCTTCCAAGCTTTCTTATTCGATGCAGTATTGTCGGTCACTGCTCCTGCGATTTTCACGCCATTTTTAGTCAATGTATTGATCATTCGGCCCAAATCACCAGCAATAAAGTCCGATGTATGCGCTTGCTCTTCTGTAACGATAGATTCGAGGAATAACGACAACCTATCTACAATGATCATATAGCTCACAATAGATTCGTTCTTAACATTGCTGCTCGCATCCGATGTCAGACATCCAATAGCATCAGATGCAGTCAATGCCTTGTCTGTTTCAGCCTTCACCCTTTCATAAAATCGATCCAAAATTGGTCCTGCTAATTGCTTACGACCGGGCAATTGCACATCCCGCCGTGCGATCTTGAATGCCTCAATTAAGTGCTGTTCCTCAATTTTCCGAAATGAAGAACCCGTTATGTAGTAATGAATCGCGAGGTTATTTTTAATCCTCTTCTGCTCTGATCCTTTCAGGCGAGGAAGAGTGAATGCCTTAATAGAGGACTGCGAGTACGAGACCTCTGACCACGGAGAAACTCCAGAATTCAACTTTTTCTTCGGCATTAGCTCCTTGATCCAATAAGGACGAGATTCTTCATCGATCTCCTTCATTGACTGCTTGAATGGCAGGCATTTGGCGAGGTGGCTTTTCACTCGCTCCGATTTCTTGTGGTATGTTATTGCCTTCAAACTGTAGCCGGTGCGTATACGCACGGTGCGGCTAGCTCACAGAGGAAGACTCTTCCTTAAATCGGTATATACCGCTACTTAGCCGATACGCCCTTATAAAGGTCTTAGTAGGAGAGCTCTCCTATTCGGGGCCAAGATTCCCGGGTTGGTTTACTACTTAGCCTTAACGGCTGTGTTCCCTTTACGGGGTGTAAATAAAGGGAGGGCTCCCTCTTACCTACGACACTCACTGCACGCGCGACCGGTCGAGGTCGCGCGTCTGCACTTTAGAGTGAAATGTAAACTGAATATATTTAATATGTAATTAGCCTAAATTAATTTAAACTAATATAAACTATATGTAATACTAAGTAGAATATTCCTAATTCGTACCTAGCTAAAATGTAATGTACACACCTGTGTACACTTCTGTGTGGTGAAGTGGCTGAAATTTATAGCAGAGTGTATACGGAAGGTATATTTCAAAAGGAGTATACGGTGTTGTGAACGGCCAGAAAGTTTTTCGGTATTGAAGCCAGTTCAGAAGTAACCAAGAAGTAACAAGGTGAAAAGATATTAGAGGTAGATAGAGATCTTCCCAATGCTTATAATATAATCGAATTTTCCCCCTTAGCGACTAGTCGTTTTTAAACCAACCAACCTTTTTGACCTATACAAAAACTAAGTCTATGTGCATCCCGAGGAACCCTTTAAGTGAACGCGTGCTAAGGCGTAATAAAGGTCCTTTGCGGTACTCTAAGTTAAAGGGGCAGCCTGAAGTGTTACCAGGAAGTGCCCATTTGCAGTGACTTTGTATTAAGGTTCGGACGTGAGTACCAAGAATTTTGGTAGTATAAGCAAGAGGGGTGTATTCTATCGCCTCCTTGTGTTGTTTTTGAGTGGAAGTCTCGAAAATTTAAGTTCCTTCACGACAACTGGTGCCGCGACCCGGGAATTTACGTCGTCTTAATACAAATTTTATCACAAAATGGCGGTAGTGTCTAATGATGGAAAGAAAGAGCTGGTTTTTAAGCTACAGCGCTCTCAGGAGGACACTGAGAGAACATACACTTGCTCTGAGGCCTGCGCACGAATGTCACGGTATCAACGGCATGTGCTGAATTTACCTGGAGACTCACATAGTTGGTTTTCTCTATATGAGATTCGTAAGGTAGCGAGCGCTGCCCCTGATTTTAGAGTAAAGAAGGATCTCACTTCCTTTGGGGGACTAAAAGAGTCGATTGAAGCCATTGAAACGTTGTTTCGAAACTGTGGTTATGATTTCGTGCGACGAGAAGAGTTTGACAACGCATGTGACTTTAATCTGGAGGGTACCGCTAAGGATATCGGCTTGATGGTGTCGTTATTATTAGCGGAAAACGAGTGGGAAACATCTCTGATGTTTTACCGGAAGGAAGCTACAGACGTCAGTCCACGCTACTATACTGTGGCAGACACCACCCATACACCGATGAAGGAATACAAACCACCGGGTATGCAAAAGCTGTGTAAGGATGATGAGATGGACGATACTGTGGAGTGGAGAGATTAAGATGATCCCCCAATAAGGAAGAAGCTAGAATTTTCCTCGGAGGATGAGGAGATCATGACACCGCCAAAACCAACACAGAAAAAACAGGACCCAGTGGTGGCAAATTTAGTCCGACTGATGCAAGATGGACATTTGAGTTTGGAGGAGCTGACAAAAATTACTGCATCCCTGTCCGCTAGTCGCACGCCGGATACTACGAGAGGGGCGACTAGTGCCACTTATCAAAAATCAGCGATGCCACAACGGGCGTACACCAACCCGCAGAGATCCTCACAATACAACGCGTCCAGTGGAAGACACAATGCGTGGTCATCAGCGGGTCAGCCTGTCACTGCTATCATTCAAAATACCGAAATAAAGGCATTTGATGGCAATAGACAAGACGCGGGAAGCGCAAGAGCATGGGTGTCACGATTTCTTCATGTGGCCAACATTTCACGGTGGGATGACGAACAACGGCTAGGAATGTTTGAGGATAGTTTGACGAACACGGCGTCTTGGTGGTATGAACAGTTGGCGGATACCGTGAAGTATGATTGGAGTGCGGTGATTGATTTATTCCAACGGAAGTTTTGCGTAGATAAAGTATCGCCGCGGGTCATGTATTCAAAACTGACCCAGAAACAAGATGAGCCGGCCACCACATATCTATACCGGCTGAATGCCGCGGCGCTACGAGCGGGAATGGATTTTCGGAACATCTACAACGCCTCATTGTTGGAAGAGCATATTCAACAATTCTTTGACACGATTCATGATCGTGTCACACAAATGCAATATCAGCATATGACTTTCAACAGTATTGAGGAGTTGGAAAGAGTGTTGACAAAACATGAGGCACGTCTGACAAGGCCCGGGAAGAAAATGACTGCCCGTAAAAGTGCTGAAGTGGTATATGAAGATGCGCAACCCAGTGTGCACATGATGGGCGGAGAAGTACATGCTACGAAGAGGTCACGCGCCAATTATGATGACAAAAATGCGCGAGCGAGTACCTATAATAATAATGACGGGGGCGTAATCTGCGAGCACTGCAATCGACGAGGGCACGAGAAGGACAAGTGTTGGAAATTGAAAACGTGTGAGCATTGCAAAATTATCGGCCATGATTTGAATTATTGTCGCAGGTTCATTGAGGAGATGGCCGAGATGCGGAGCAAGTTGAAGGCTGGAGAAATAACTAAAGATGATGTGGCCGCCCAGTTAAACGCCTAACCCCACAGTGCGTTGCGACCACTGTCGAGAGAAAAGGGGGGGCATTGTTGAACAATATGAAGTCAACACCGCGCTCTCCCTTCACGGTAAAAGAAAACAAGAAAAATGATACATGTTGCATGGAAGGATCACTCAAGATGGACGAGGATCAAGAAAAGAATAATTCACGAGAAAAAGAAGAGAAACAAGTTACATTTGGAGAAAAAGAACAGACGAAAAAAGATATGGCAGCGACTACAGAAACAATGGATGTCTCGGCCTACGTCACGTTGGTGGACAAAAGAGAGGAACAGCGAGCAGGGGCGAGTACAAGCGATCAACAAATGACGGACCTGAAAGTGTTGAACCGATTACCAGAGTTATTGTATGCCAATGCAGGTGGTCCGCCAGAAAGGGATAAGAGTGAGGACTCCCCGGGGGTGATTACTAAATCGTTTGACGAACATGGTGGTAATCCCAATAATAAGGCGCAAGTGGATATCACGGAAGTCACTCTTTGGGAGGATGAAGAATATTTGTCTTCGCATGTATTTGTGATCACTCGGAGTATGGAGAAGCCAACTAATGGAACGCCTCAACCCAAGGAAATGTTAATGTTGGACAAGGGGCGGACATAAATGGTGGTTGATACTCTGTGGACGATAATGCTGGTGGATCTAAAGGAAGTCAGAACCCAGCACAAGAGGATGCAGCTGAGATTGAGATGTAGAAGCCTCACAAGAAAAAAGTAAAAGGAGAAAAATAACAAGACATTCAAGAAAATAGCAAGAAGAATAAAACAAGTGTGACAAGACCCTGAAGATGTAGTACATCCTATCACGAACTCATGTTGGTTGTGATGAGAATAATGGGGACCCGAGTTGGTTGCATTAGGTGGCATAACAAAAAGAAAAGCAGAATACCAAAAAAAGGATACATGTCTAAACAAGGACTGGAAGTTTGTTGGAACATGTGGATAAGTCACGTCGAAATTTAATTTTATTGACGCAATATGGTTAATTATGACGATGGTAATATGGAGAGGGAGCCTATGAGTGCCCCATGAATCAGTATTAAGATGTGAAATTCGTGTATGAATGAGATCGTACGAAGAGAAACCTGTCAGGGTGCTAAAGGTGTGAAACCTGTACGACAACAACAAAGATCGTACGAAGAGAAACCTGTCAGTGTACTAAAGGTGTGAAACCTGTACATCCATTGAAAGCAACACGGAGAACCGCATGGCAAATGAGATCGTACGAAGAGAAACCTGTCAGGGTGCTAAAGGTGTGAAACCTGTACGGCAACAACAAAGATCGTACGAAGAGAAACCTGTCAGGGTACTAAAGGTGTGAAACCTGTACAATCATTGAAAACAAGACGGAGAACCGCATAACAAAAAAAAGATCGTACGAAGAGAAACCTGTCAGGGTGCTAAAGGTGTGAAACCTGTACGGCAACAATCAAGATCGTACGAAGAGAAACCTGGCGGGGTACTAAAGGTGTGAAACCTGTACATCTATTGTAAAATTTAACGAAGAAAATATGTACACGGAGGACGGTGATAAAAAGAAGGCCAAGAATGTGGTGGCAGATAGTGCTAAAAAGGCCCCAGATGATGCGAAGAATGCGACAGAGATTGTTCAGGACGGTGCGAAGAGTTCTACCCAAGACTCATCAAAGAACGCCAAGGAAGCGACAAAAGATGCTCAATATGGTGCTGATAGTGTCACCGAAGATGCTGAAGAGAGCGAGCAGGACAGTACTGAAAGCGACAAAGACGCTTCAGCTGAGAAGAAGACGAAAGGTGTTGAAAAAAGTGATACAAAGGATGCACCTGAAGACGAAAAGGCGAGCGGCGCTAAGGGAAATAACGCTAAGAATACCACGGAGGACGGTGATGAAAAGAATGCCAAGGAAGAAGATTATCAAGAAGTTAATATGGTCATGGAAGGTGATCCAAGGAACTATGGTGAAGCTATGAAGAACAAGAATCACGAAATTTGGAATAAGGCTATTGATGATGAACTACAAGCGCTGGAAGAAAATCAAGTGTGGACTGTGATTTTACGGCCTAAAGAGGCAAGACCCTTGCATACTAAATGGGTCTTCAAGACGAAGACAGATGAAAACGGAAATTTGGAGCGTTTCAAGGCAAGGTTAGTGGCGTGTGGCAATGAACAGCGCTATGGAGTGGACTACGAGCTAACATTTGTGGCGGTGATGGACAAGAGTACGGTGAAGTTTATTCTCCCATTGGCAAGAAAGTGGGAAGTGAAGGCATTACATGGAGATATCCCGAATGCTTATGTGAAAGCATTAGAGACGGAGCACGACATTTACCTTTACGTACCCAAGGGCATGGAGATTGACGTGGAAAAATTGAGAGGCATGAAGGTACAAGACGAGCAAAGTTTGGTTTTACGATTGAACAAGACACTGTATGGGCTGAAGCAGGCGGGAAGGCTTTGGAACCGCCTGCTGCATGAAAATTTGATAAGTTTCGGCTATGAACAAAGTATTACGGATGGATGTTTATATTACAAGAAAGTCGGTGTGGATATCGTGGTAGTCGGCGTTTACGTGGTCGACCTGCTAGTGACTAGCACAGACGAGAGTTACGTGGAGAAATTTTTCGATGAACTGAGGGTGCTAGAAGTTGAAAATTTAGGCCAAGTTTCGAAGTTTCTAGGCAGGCGGATTGAGTATGATGCAAGGTGCGGATATTTGCTGGATAAAGAAGTGATGATCAAGGATCTGCTGCAAGCGCACGGCATGGTGAACGCGAACAGCACGAGGACGCCGATAAGTGATGAACATGAAGATCAAGTGATAAATGACGGTGATGTTTTAAGTGGAGATAACGCAACAAGTGGAGTAGCGATACGAGACTTTCAGTCGCTGACCGGTAGCCTGCTCTGGATCGCCCGATGTACTAGACCAGACATCGTGTATGCGTTCCACAAGGCGACACGGCATGCATATGCGCCATCACTAGTGGACTTGTCCTTGGGCTCGCTCGATGACGAGACAAGTGTCACTCAGCAGGAGCTCAGCTTGGAAAGCGTAAAGGGGGCAACCGAGGAGGGCACTGGAGCCAGACCAACGCATGTGTTTGAGATTGCAGCGGACATCGGCGCCTTTATGGCTTGTATTATGGTCGCGTTTGCGTTCGTGTCCCGCTCTGGTCGTCACAGTATGTTAAACGACGATGAGGCAGAGGTGGCCATGGCGTCGTAAACGAGCAGTAACGAGGACACGTCGGACGAAAAGATAGAAGAGGGCGCGTCGACGGAGGCCGCCAAGGATGAGGACGAAGGCGAGGAAGAAGTATGCATCCAAATCGAAGTTTCGAGGGGATGCAGAGGAAGCTGGTTTATTGATTTACAATTTGCGTGCGGCACTTGGGCGTCTCCAACGACGAAAGACTGCAGGCCTGGAAAGTATGAATATACATGTTCACACATGATTGAATGGTTTTTTTACCAATCACGTGACACGGGGTTGTCCACGACAGGGTCGTCCACGACAGGTATACAAAAGTATGG
>CM047586.1:5459282-5477171 GCA_026184515.1 Peronosclerospora sorghi | reverse complement strand
GCATTTGAAAGCCCCTGTGGCATAACAAGCCACTCCCACAGCATGCCGCTAGGCATGTTGACCGCTGTAAGAGGAATATCGGACTCTCGCATGAGCACCTGATAATACCCGTCCACCAGATCTAAGTCACTGTATAAAGTACAGCCCGCCATATTGTTCTGGAGGATATCCTTCCGAGGAATCGGAGTCTACATGGGTACAGTAGCTGCACTCATCTTGTTGTACGCATGCACAATGCGCCACTTTCCGTTCGGTTTACGAACACAAAAAGTGGGAGATGAGTGGGGAGACTTGCTCTCCCGTACCATCCCTGCCTCTTCTTTCCCCTTGAAGAATGCGTCGATGACGTCGCATTGCTCCTTGGGGAGAGGCCACTGCCTAGTGACGCAGTATTTGGTTCCAGGAACCAAATCAATTTCATGTCGGACTCCCCGATCCGGTGGTAACCCCATCGGCGGGTTGTCACTAATGACATCTCCGAATTCTTTTAACAAGGAATGGTAAAGGTCCTCAGGATCCGCAAGGATATTGAGGCCGCTTCGGGCATTCAATGCCTGTTTGGTTTGCACCAAAACTGAATCGTCCATCGTGTATGAGGAGTTCAACTCCTCTTCCGGACGTAATATGACAACCTCGTCGATTTCACCTGCTTTCAAAGCAGTTTCAAATTCGTTGAAGGACATCTCCTCCAACGACAACAGTTCGCCTACCCCAGGCAACCGTTCCAGGCTTACGCCTTCTGTGAAAACACCTGTCACACTATTCAGCATCCTATAGGACTGCTGACTACTGGCCTCGGGACTCATCCCGACACCCAGATGGGGGGAGTCAATTGACCCATCTATTGGAAGCGCCACGCGCCTATCCACAGAGGTCTCTACCTCTACCACCGGTGACTCGCCGGTTTCACCTATAACGGCGTAGTAGGAATCATTTCCGACGTGCAAAAGAGACGAACTACGGGTCTATTTGCTTGAAAGCGCCTCGCACTTAACCACAGGGGTCTCTACCCCTACCACTGGAATTACCTCAGAGGAATCCACCTCTGCCACTGGCAACTCACCAGTCTCGCCATTCACGGCGTGGGGATTAACCGCCGAATCCTCCCCGTTAAGGAATTCTTGCTTAACGCCATTGGGAATGATCATTTCAGACATCCCAATCTCTGGCATCTCACGCCAGAATCGCTTTTGCGATCGAGCAAAGGTGGGTTCATGAGTCGCCAATGCTTCACCCGACCGCGGGTGCGTTGAGCCAATGGACTTAGACTTCCAGTCTATCCATGGCTCGTGGCGTTCCAGCCACTTCATGCCCAGAATGATGTCATACCTCGAGTCCAAATCCAGGACTAGGCAAAGTTCTAAGCTGTCGAAGTCTGCAAACTTCAGCTTAAGGTCAAACGAGACCTTGGGTACAGTAACCTGTACACCCGTCGCAAGACGGACCTTGACAACATCACGAGAACGTGCCTCTAGGGTCTCGGCATACAGCCGAATCTTCTCAACAGAAGCCCGTCTGACATAATTGTCAGACGCTCCAGAGTCTATCAAGACTCTCCAAGGCTTATAAAATCCTTTCACGTCGGCAAGGACTACCAGCAAACCTGGCTGGTACACCAACTCGGTGCTAGAAAGCACCGCTTCCCTCGGGGCTTTGTGCTGTCTTCCCCTACCCTGGGGCTTAACATCACTGAGGGGTCCCCCAGTAGGGCGCCCCGCACCTACTGGGAGCCGTCGTTTCCCGACGGCTTGGGCAAAGGCTTTTTCCCCACCCTTGGTCCCTTGTAGCGAGTGTCTCGCTGGGTATTTTTCGGACATCTGTTCCTCAGATGATCCATGCTTCCACACAGGAAGCATCTCAGTGGCCCATGTCGCTGCAGCATAGCTAAGAGCTCCGCCTCGAAGCTCTGCGAAAAAGAGTCAGTGTGACTCTTGGCGGGAGGTTTCCCCCCCCCGCTTTGACTGACTAAGGTCCATGGGTTCGGGACCCACCTTATAGGAACGGAAGTTCCTCTCGGCGTTGAACGCCATCTTCAACGCCTCCCCCAGGAATTGGGGTCGGTATGGGAATAATTTCGAACGTGCTGGCCCTTCTTTCAGGCCTCACATGAATACGGGGATGGAAACATCATCCGAATACGCTTTCGTGTACATCCCTGCCAACAGGGTCTTAAGTTCCTGGATATATGTCTCCAGGTCCCTAATGCCCTGACGGCACCTCAGAAACGCCAGTTGATTCTGGAAAACCAGATCAGGCGTTGCGTACATGTCCATAAGCTTCTGCTTAAGGACCTCCCAGGTTGGGAACACGTCCGTGACTGACTACGAACACGTAAACGCCCATGTGCGGGCTTTTCCCGTAAGATGGGTCAATGCAAGTCCCACTTGCAAGTGATCAGCGATCACACTCGCTGTGGCGAAGGCCGTTTCGACCTCTCGCAACCACACGTAAAGGTTGTCACCTTCTCCCCGGTGAACTCCTTTATTTTGAATGATAATGGAGGGCGCACCCCCATGGAACGACCTCCACTACAACTCGCCTCATTAGCTATGAGGGCATTTACCCTTGCCTTTACGGCCTCAAGGCCCTGCTCCACTAGGAGCTTCATGCCTTCGTCATCCATTAAGG
Source organism: Peronosclerospora sorghi (assembly GCA_026184515.1). Lineage (NCBI taxonomy): Eukaryota > Oomycota > Peronosporomycetes > Peronosporales > Peronosporaceae > Peronosclerospora > Peronosclerospora sorghi. Next base: position 5,474,543 of record CM047586.1, on the reverse strand, counting down.
GTAACAGCCTTTTAAAGGATTCCTGCTGGACGAGGGTCAAACTATCCCAATCGTCCTGATTCATCCTTTGCAGAGGATGCCTTAGTCTACCAACACAGGTGTTGGATTGACTACAAGTGCTACCAGATGTAGCCGGTGCGTATACGCACGGTGCGGCTAGCGCACAGAGGAAGACTCTTCCTTAAAGCGGTATATACCGCTACTTAGCCGATACGCCCTTATAAAGGGATTAGTAGGAGAGCTCTCGTACTCGGGGCCAAGATTCCCGGGTTGGTTTACTACTTAGCCTTAACGGCTGTGTTCCCTTTACGGGGTGTAAGTAAAGGGAGGTCTCCCTCTCACCTACGACACTCACTGCACGCGCGACCGGTCGAGGTCGTGCGTCTGCAGTTTAGAGTGAAATGTAAACTGAATATATTTAATATGTAATTAGCCTAAATTAATTTAAACTAATATAAACTATATGTAATACTAAGTAGAATATTCCTAATTCGTACCTAGCTAAAATGTAGTGTACACACCTGTGTACCGACACGTGGATGGCTGACACACCATCACCCAAGGGCTCATGCTCTGATTGGTTAAAATAACCAAATGTTCGAAACCTTTCAAACCGGTCAATACTGACCTCAACCGTAGTGTACTCGTGTACACCAACACTAAATGTAACTCAAATGTAACCCCGTTACACAAACAGTGGCGACATTTGCTTGACACTCGTTGTTGGGGATCAGGGTCTTCCGTGAACACTTCCCATAATGATGACAGCTCACGACCTTTTCGTTACTCGGTCCAGGCTCGAGAGCATCGACGCTGTCACCCATTTCTATTGTTGCAGTACCAGAATTCAGAATGTGAACGATATAGGACCTATATTATAGATCTATAACAGAAAATAAACATAAGTGTGCCACGGCAAAAAAAAACAAAAAAACAATTCTAGAGACATGAGCTGGGTTGGGTTAAACCCAAAAAAAACCAAAAAAACCAAAACCCAAAAGCCCAGACCCGTCCATCCCTGCCATCTATATATATAACAGAATACCGTGTCGTCGATGATCTCGTACCTAAGCTAATTATCTTGATCTATGTATGAATTTGAATAAGTATGCGATACCGTTACCTAATCGAATTATCTTGATCTAAGTATGAATCGATTATCGATTAAGTACGCGATCCCGTAACTAAGCCAAGTCGAACTGTACTATCGATTTCTTTTAATTGGTTACAAATAGCGCTTTTAGCAGCTTTACATACCGACATTTTGCAGGCGGTGAAATTGCCACATGGCAGGGCGGCTGCTCTCATTACGCCAACACTGGAAGTTGTTAAGACGCGCACAAGGAGCCCGGATTGTTGTCGATGGTGAGCTTATACTATTTGATTTATGTTCCGTGGATTTGCTCACTTTTTTGTTGCGTCAGGCAAACAGGTACAGGGGCTGTATGAAGACCTGGAGCAGGTGCATCGACTGCTCAAGACGGCTACGAAGGAACATGTAGAGGCTACATGATAGTGGTCGCACGCCGTTACTGCTTGCAGTAACGGCGTGCGACCCAAGGATCGTGACCACATTAGTATAATGTATAGTATATGTTTTCGCTACCCTAACCCTGGAAATACATGGGGGGAAAGTTTTGTAGACGGACAGACGGTTTTTATGCCCTGCCCCGTCGGTACGACGGGTACCTACACTTGTATATAATAGAATTCGATCCGTCTTTTGGTGTACGTAGCTGTAATTTTGATTGGATGAAATTGACTTACTTGATTGGCTAAAATTGGCTGACTTACATAGAATAGCATCCAGCCTGACTTACGTATTGATCTCACATCCATTGGTCAGGAAGGATTAAATGACGGCGGGGTATAAACTGACTTACGTCATGCGAAACGTTGTATATGAAGAGGCGCTCAATTAGATAAAATATATAATATAGTGTATATCTATTTGCCGTAACTTCGCATTTTTCTCAGGTCAACCCCAATTTACATTCTGTAGTGTTACAAATATTAAATTTATTGCCCCGTTGGTACAACGGGGCACTATGCTAGCCTATATATATAATAGAATTCCTTCCGTCTGGTGTACGTAGCTCTCATTTTGATTGGCTAAAATTGACTGACTTACGTAGAATAGCATCCAGCCTGACTTACATAGAATCGGATATTGATCTCAGGCCATTGGTCAGGAAGGATTAAATGACGGCGGGGTATAAAGTGACTTACGTAGAATAGCATCCAGCTTAACTTACGTAGAATAGCATCCATCCTGGATTACTTACTTACTTTACCCATGCGAAACGTTGTATACGAAGAGGCGCTCAATTAGATAAAATATAGAATATAGTGTATATATATTTGCCGTGACTTCGCATTTTTCTCAGGTTAACTCCAGTTTACATTCTGCAGTGTTACAAATATTAACTTTAGGGTCGCCCTAACCGCACCCCCCCCTCCACCCTAGGGGCACCCCCCACGTGACTTTCGACCAATAGAGATGGATATTGCTACTACTAATAAAGAGATAGTATCGTGCAGCGGTAAAAAAGGTATCCTGCAGCGGTAACCTTAATAATTTAAAACTAAAAATAGACAGACTATTTTAATACTATTAGTATCATTCACAGCACGGAATATGTAGCCTTTGGTTTTGTAATACATGTGCAATCGTCGCTTGTCCTGGGCTGTACTTTTGTATTAACAAGTTGCAAAGATCCCTTAGAGGCGTATAGAAATTTTTGACGAGTACCAAAAGAAACATGATTGCCGAGTTAAAGGGCATCCCTCTGATATTACCATCTAAAATGGTGTTACGGAGTTAAAATGTTCACCTAAGGCGTAATAATGGAAGTGGTATGTCAACTGAAGCTTCGGCGCGTTTTCGTCGGCTCCATCGACAAATTTTCTACCCATCATCAGCACGTCGCCTTTAGATGAGAACACTTCGGTTGGTATTCGTGAAGCACCCGCCAAAGCCCGAAGCTCTAATTGACATCCGCAATCCGCTGTAGTTTCGACTCGATTACAGTAGATTATGAACGCGTAGTCAGTACCACCACCAGTAATCTCGTCCAGTCCCATGAAAGGCAAAAAATTGTCAGGATGTGCTAGCATGTACTCGCTCGTGATTTTTCGCAGGTGCTGAAAACCTGCCATCTCATCAACAATGGGTAAATTTTTCTGCTTTATCTGATCAGCAACAGCGTGATACATACAGTGGCCGTCGGATGGTATATCCTTAATCTTGAGTCCATATGTTGTCAGCTGCGCCAGGATCATATCTGCCTCAATCTGTCGCTCGTTACTGTGTTTTCGTTAGCTTCATCAATGCGTTCTAGTAGTTCTCTTTCCTGCTTCTTATTTGTTTTCTCGCTTGCGCTGAGCTTTCGCTTTCGCCTTGGCTTGTTTTGTGGCTAAACTTGCAGCTTCAGCAGCTTCATTTGTGTGAGAAATAAGAGTCGTTGTATTTTCTTCCTCCGTCTCGAAAGCTTTCAGCTCCTGATTGTGGAGCTCCTTTAACGCATTTTCCATCGCTTCCACCTGAGCTTCAACTTTCTTTTTGCTTAGTCGACCTTTCTTGGCCTTGTTTTGAAATGCCTTTACTTAATTTTGCAGTGACTAATAAGAGACGGGAGATTTTCAATGACATGCATTTCATTATCAGTGGAGATTCAAGAAAGCGAAAAATGAGTGGCGGAAAAGGCAAACGTACACGTAGTTCCAGTTTATGGCGTTGCTTTGTCTGTCCCAGCGTCGCATTATTATTCGACGTCATCGCCTGATACAAATGAGTTACATTAAGTATACAATTCCGTATCACATGTAACTTATTGTAACTTAATAAATGTAGAGATGGTATGGTCCAGCGGTGGATTCGATACAAACAAAAAACGTAATATAACACATATCAAAAAGTAAAAGTTCTTCTCTCCGTTGTGTATTGCGATGCAATTGGAAAGTAAGCATCTATACTAGCTACGTATTTTTGTGCTTTAATTAACTAGAACCCTGAGAAAATTGATGACTTTTCCGTTAAGTTTCGATCGCTGTAACATGGAAATTACTGTGTGTACCCACACACAAAAGCTTGATCGTATTTTATAATTAATAAAACATATAATACAAAGAAATGATTTTTTTTAATCATTGGAAACTTGTCAGCACCCGTTTCACTCCCCCTCAAGTTGAATACACTCGGGTCTTGTGTATCCTACACTACTTATCTGTACCTAAGTTTAGGTACGTAGAGGCGCGACACGCCGGAGACCGATGGTGAGCTCGCTGTCATTAGTGGAGGAGAGGGACCGTCGGGGGGGGGCAGCGCCCGCTGCGTTGTCGACATAAAGGTCGGTGTCGGCTGCGATGAAGCTGGTCAAGGGCCGGAGAGTGCAATGGCTAAGGCCGATGCCGAAACGCTGCCACTACTGGAGGAAAGGGACCGTACGGAGCGTGTGGGGGTAGGGCCCGCTGCGTCGTCGACATCAAGGTCGGTGTCTTAAACTGGCGGCCGCGATGAAGCTGGTCAAGGGAAGGAGAGTGTACCGCCTAAGGACGATGCTGAAGCGCCGCCATTAGTGAGGAGATTGAGTACTCAAATCTGAATCGCTAAAGTTAGGTACAGATTAGAAGTGTACGAACAAGACGGATATATAATCGCTACAACTTCAAATCTTATGCATATTACATGTTAGGATAGATAGATAATCGCTCCTCAGTGCTTATTCAATTGAGAAAGCCCCTTTTTATATACTGTCTATGTACTGTCCTGGGTGTTGTTTTAGTCGTTATCGGATACTTGGTTGCGGCAAAATTTAACAAGGACAGATTCAGTATATTCAAGGTTATAATCGACATCCTCGACTTAATTTTCTTGAATCTATGATAAATGTAAAAGGAAACATTTCTACCGGTTTGAGCCGAAAGGGTCATGATGTGTAAATCGATGACAACCTCGAGGAAGGGAAGCCGGCCGGTATCGTAGCCAAAGGAGCCAAATTCTTAAAATGTTCCAAAACGTCTGTGACGGATTAGATAAATTCGAGAATTCGCGCGGGGTTCCGGACGGAAACAAGTTTCATTTCAATAACTAGATGAGTTTTGGAACCCGGATGAGGATGGCGTCGCTGTAAAGTACGCTGGAGAGAAAACAGATGGTGAAAGATCAATTTGAAATGGAATTTTTGGAATGAAATATCCAGTGCGAAATCAACAGCCCGTGTTCAGAACGCCCTCGGCTAAGGACCGTAAGCTGTCCACTAGGTTTTCCGACGGTACCGAGGTCTACCTGGATTATGAGCAGGTTTCAAGGAGTGGGTAAAAAGAGTTATTCGGCAGATTGATATTGCCGAATCAGCATGCATCTTGTTAATGATTTTAATTCCAGCGTGATGACGAAGAGGTGAACAACACGTGTTTTCATGCTGATGGAAAAACACTCAGAGTTTCATAAAAAGGTTGTATCAAGATCCAAGGCATTGCAAGCGTCGAAAACAATGTTCTTTTCATTGAAAACGTCTATTACGTCAAGAACGTATCGAAGAACATCCTTTCTTACGGCTTATTAGAAGAAAAAAGATGCAAAAGGGCATATGCGAAAGATGATTCATACGGCCACAAAGAAGCCGACTTTTGAGATTGAGAAGACAAACAAGGTCTTAACAGTGAAGGTGAACGTTTAACTAGAAGACAAGTCAAGTGAAGAAAGTATCTACAGTGTCATAGAACAGAATAACAAAATTCAAGCGAGTTTGCAGGAAGATGAGCGCCAGAAGGAAACAATCGATAAATTTAAGGTCCCAAGAAGAAATTAAAAAAAAACAAATGGCAACGCAAGAGGCTCTTTACAAAAAAGCCAAACCAAGAAGATCCAACATAATTAAGCAAGTTCTAACTTGCTTAATCAATTAAACTGAAGGCGAAAATGTTGGTACTGAATAAATGGAAGATATTGGGTCCGTAAATTTTGTTACGGAAATGGACACAAAAATTTCGGTCAGGCGATGAAGAGTTCCAGTAATTCTAAGTGGATTTTTGTAAGAAGAGCTGGATGAGCTAGAGAGAAATCAAGTGTCGTCAAGAAGCCGAAGAATTTCCGCCCGTTGCATACGAAGTGGGTCTTCAAACCAAATTGGATGAAAATGATCAACTGGACCCATACAAGGCTTCATTCGTAGCGTTTAGAAACGAGCAGCGGCTTGGGGTCAATTATAAATTGACGTTTGCTGCTGTTATCGACATGGGAACGTTGAAGCGGATCCTAACGTTGGTGACAAAAGGGGTATGTGCGTTCTAAGTATGGTGATATTCAGAATACCTAGCTAAAGGCTTCGGAAGATAAAACATGTTGTTATACGACTGATATTTATTATTTCAATGCTACAAGACAACGTTATCGAGTCTATCTAGGTTGGAACAAAAGAAATGCTAGGTGATAGATTAATCAAGGCATTGGCTGTACCAAAGTTTAAAGAGTGGCGAAGCGCGATCAGCTTGCAACTGTTCGAGTGTGCACTATCGATGCAACGTCAACTGCACCGGCGTTGCGCTGTGTATGGGTTGTCGTCACCGAGGACATCCTATACGATGACAGGAAAGAAACAGGCACAAGACAAACATACGTATGATCGTGGATTCTGGAATATGCGATGGAAGGTTTTCGAATAGTGACAAGAGTTCTAGAAGGTAATGTAGTGTATTGACAGCGCTAAACTACTTTCTAGCTAGTAATTCACTTTTCAATTTTCAGTCTATTTAACAGCAACAGATGTGATCGACGAAATTCACATTGAGGAGGCAATTTAAAAATCTGTTTTTATACCGGTTTGTACAAAAAATGGGTATGAGGTTATTTTTATATTTAGCAATGCTAATTTCGTACCTTTTAGGAGCAAATCTGATTTGAGTACACAATCCTATCCCCTACTGCTTAGAACTCTTTTGATAGAAAAGAATAATTGAAATTTATCTTACACAAAATTACCGTTGACCATATCGTCAACAAAGGAATTTTAGTTTAATACTACTTTACAGAGTAAAAAAGATTAAGCGACTTTTCCAGCTATAATTGGGTACTTTGGATTGGGTACGCTTTATACCTTGCGTTCTATCCTATTGAATCTCATCACCCCCAGACAATGAGCTGTATGTTTCTTCTGAATTATTTGTTGAAGCATCAGTTCCTTAATGATGGTTTCATCCATGCAATCCATCGATGCTCCACTATCTGAATCCGAAGTAGAGCTCTCAGGGAATCCGATTTGCGAGTCGTCGATCCAGTTCTCGAGAGCTTTGATGCAACGAGATGCGGGAATCCTTTACTGTTTCCATCATCTGCCGACTCGGTTATTGTGGTCTCAATGAAAAAATGTGAACCATTCATCGTCGACAATGCAATTACGCTAGAAGCAACACCACACACCACGAGTAACGCAATTTCTCCGCGGGTATCCCATGGCCGGTTTATTGAAACTGGGACTGTCTGCATCACTGGATATCGTGCCAGTATTCCATCACCATCTCCTCAAGTCTATCCAAATACATCTTCATTCGGATGAAGAAGATTATGTCATTCAGACATCATACCCACATAACCACTGATAGAACCAACGAGAATCGTTTCGTTATGTGCTCTTAGTGTCAGAGAAAAGAAAAAATAATTACACCATCCCTAACTATGCTGGAATTATTTGAAGCCATTTTGTCTTTTGCGTCTTTCCAAGATGGTGAAACCCCATTGGCTGAAATGGGTAGGTACACTTTCAGGTTACACTTAATATATGGCATTTTGTATGGTTATATTTGTTTTAGGTAACCTTATATAATACACTTTCATTTTTCTCCCTTTAACTTCCATGCCTGAAACGACTCCGTGTGGCGCAAGTCACACACAAGCCCTATATCGGCGCAACTAACGCCAGTATGTGTTGGTGTCTTGATTATACATTATTATACGGGATAATCTATAATCAACACACAAAGGCTGTAAGGGATGGAGTGTAGATTTTTACGCTTTAAGTTCTCGTTGGAATTTTTATGCTTTTAAGTTCACGTGTGGATTTTATCGTTACGTTACTTAGGAACTAGTGGAAAGTCCCCTTGTTTAAGGGATAGTTGTTTCGTTCTTTCGTGTAGTTATTTCTATTCTCGCTCAAGTGGATGAGATGGAGGAAAAACGTGAAGTTGGTAACGTTGCAGGACAGAATGATGTCCTGAAGGCGATTTTGCAAGGGATGAAAGATTTCCAATCTCGCCTGGTGTCTGTGGAGGAAGAGCAGAGTAGCCACTCTGTTGCTAGCGTATCCGATGGGTCGAGAAAAGTCTCCCCATTATGCCTCAAGGACAACGACTTTAAAGAAAGTTTGCGAAATTACCGTCTGTTCGGCCAGCAGATGACTCTGCATGATTTGGTCGAGGACGAAGGCGTAGAAGTTGGCGGTGCGCCACGCGACAATGTTGGCAGGACACCCCATGTGGCACCAGATGGTGTTTCGGTTGTGGACGGCGCTAATGCAGTACCCGGGCAGATTCATGTACCCCATTTTGGTCATGCCATGCACAAAATACCTGAGCTGGCCGTAGAGAAATTCTCCGGCAAGTAAATCTACCCAGGCCTAGGTGCAGGGCTCAATCAATGGGATTACCTGTTTATGGAATTCATCGAGATTGTTGAGATGAAGTCCGGTTTCACATGGACGGAGCGTCTCAAGGTAAACAAGTTGGGTGAGCACTTAAAGGGAACGGGATTTTGGTCAAATATTGGTTCGTGGTGGCAGCTTTCGCCGCAGCTACATTTCGACCTGAAGAAAATGTTGTTGGGATTTAAAGTAAACATATCCCACCACCAAGCGGCTATAATTTTTGCCATCGAAAGGGACCCAAGGCACAATTTGATGCAGCACTACATATACTTAGTAGCTTAGGCCCCTGAGATTGGGTCAAGCGAAAAGTTAATTATTGAAAGTATCGTGAAATTCGCGTATGAAGGTTATTCTGATGACCAGGTATGTTCCTGCTAGGCAGGACTACCTGTTCCATGCTCAAGAGATCATCGCATGGGCTGAAGAGATTAAGGATGATGCTGTAAAAGGCAGGCCCACCGCAAGGATGACAGCTAATTCGGTGACGCCAAATTACAGTAATCGGGGGTGCTATGCCTGCGGCAGCGAAGGGCATACTAGGAATATTTCCCGGAAAGGCGCCGCAGGAGTGGAAACACATCGAATTAAAGGCGGAACAAAAAGACGAGCGATGGGGCTTGTCTAAAACAGTATTCCTTTCGGCAATGGGGACAAGTTTGGATGATGGATTAAATGGTATTATCGATGGTATTAACGATCAAATATGTGAAACGTTGAAAGCGGAGAGTCTGGTAGACACTTAGTGACGAACGCGAAGCTATTGGAAGATGCAAAGAAATGTGGTCCAAATGACACATTCGCTCTTCTGGACGGTGGTATGCTAAAGGCTACCAAAAAGCCGTCAAGATTACGCTGAGAACGATGTAGATACCTCGACGGTCATCAAATTGACCGAGGATTCTACGCGCCAACGATGGCGAGAAACCTATTTTCACTTGGAAGGCTGCGTGAAAAAGGGTGTACCATTGCGTCCAATGGTTACCTGGTTTACATGATGCTAAATGTAAGAAAACACTTTCGAATCCTGACGTTTGGGTCTGTGTTTGTGGCGAATCTTTCGATCGCACATGAAAATAACTTCACGGATTTTCAAACATGGTTATAAGTAAAGTTATGGAAAATGTTGCAAATGACGCTTAATTTGGAAATTTACACCACTTTCACGAGCGCTTGGGTCACCTGGCCTATGTACCGTAGAAAAACTGACCAGGGCCCCCAGGTAGGACATGTCCTTACGGACACAAAGCAACCCAATTGCCTTACCTGAGCCAAGGGCAAAGCGACACGCAAGGCTCAACAGAAAAAGGAATTGTGCAACAATTCCCCATTGGCCGGATCGGAGGAGTGATTGCAGTGACGTTAAGGGTCCTGTCACTCCTCGCGATAGATGTGGAAACAGATTTTTGGTCGTTTACGTGGACCATTTTTCAAATTACGTGCTCGTGTTTGCCGCCCGTACTAAGGATAGGCCAGTAAAGATGTATGAGTGTTTGTTTAGCTTGGTTAGAGAATGAATTTCACTGCCGCGTTCACGTGTTGAGGACGGATGGCGGCGGTGAATACCAGAACGTAGATCTGTTCTGTAGACAGACTGGTATTTGCCGGAAAGTTACTGAGGTTGGTAACCCAGACTCACCAAATTCGGAAAGGATGTCCCGGACCATTTTCAATATGGTCCGGTGCATGATTTTTGGAACATGTGTCCCGCTGTTTTTTTGGTCGGAGGCGGCTAAGTATGCCCGTTACATACTCAACCGGACTCCGACAAGAAGCAACCCAAGGGCGCCTATCGCCTATCGAAGTGCTCACTGGAAAGCGTCCAGTTTGACTGATATTGTGGTTTCCGGGTCCCCATGTATGTTATGGAGGTACCCAAAAGAAGGCTCAGGCGCGTGATGCAGAGAGCGCGTTAATCCTTGTAAAAAGACGTGGCTAAGCGCTACAAGGTTCTACTCCTCACGGACCGCGAGATTACGGTTACGAGGCATGTAACTAAGATCGAGACGCTGACCAAGGACACCATCGACAAGATCACTAAAGGAAGATGAAGTCGAAGATGAACTGAAAGTTCAAGAAAAGTCTCGTTCGCATGGAAGCAAGGAAGTTTGCGTGGAAAATAAAGATAAAAGTAATGAAATGTCAAAAGTGGATAAAACACATTTAATTGCAATGAGTTGAATTCACGTGTGCGCAAGTGTAGGTCGCAAGAATAAGAAAACACAAAAGACAAGGGATATGATGGCTCTCGCAGGTACAAGACAAATTCAAGCGATTTTTCTTCGCACAACACTAGAGAAACCGGCGTAACCGTTGACCATAGTAACGGTCCGGGTTGATGGAAGCGCGTTACACGCCTTCGCCTTGCTGTAATCACATACTCATGGGAATATTACGACGGCAGCGGGCCGGATCACAAGGGTTACAGGGAGGTCCACGCAAGTGCCCACATTCACTAGTGGAGTGACGCCGAGCGGACTGAATTACAGTCTCTCGAGAGTTTGAAAACATGGCCATTAGTACGCCGACCTCAGGAGAAGGTACCTCTACCGACCAATCGGGTCTAAAAGACCAAACTCAAGTTGGATGGATGGGTAGAGAGGTAGAAGGAGAGGCTTGTCTCCCGGGGCGACAAGAAGATCTACGGAGAAGATTTTTTTTACTTTTCCACTGTAATGGAATTGAATAACGTCAAGGTTATTCTCGTGCTGGACCAAATTGGGGGGGTCATGAACGACACGGAGACGTGCCAAGTGCGTATCCAAAGGTCAAATCGGAAGTTGATTTGGAGATATTCCTACAAGTCCTTAAGGTACGGAAATAGACCAAGAGCAACTTGATGTTTTTGCCTCTTGAAACGAGTTGGTTCTAAAATTGAAGCGAAATTCTTATGGACTCAAATAAGCTGGTCGTTTATTGCACGATTGCCTATGCAAAACCTTAATTTTTTGGGTTTCATGCATTGTATTGTAGACACATGCATTTTCGTAAGGGGTGATGAAACTGGTAAAGTGCCTATGTTGATGACCTTCTGGTCACGAGGACCAACGATGAAGCTGTCTCAAAGTTTTTTACTGACATGAAAGTATTGGACTTAAATGGTCTCAGAAACGTTAATAAATTTCTGGGCATACGGATCGGAGGAGATCCAAAATGTGTATATTGGTTGGATTAAGAAGCGGCAATCTCCGAAGTGTTAAACACGCACGAGTTATCAAAGACGAACCCCAGTTCTCGCTCTGGATGATGCTAAGAATTTTTGTGAACTGCTGCCCGTGAAACCCAAGCCGGGTATACCGTGCATCAAGAATTTCCAGTCTATGGTTGGTAGTTTGATATGGATTTCTTGGTGCACGCGCCCAGACATTTCGCTCGCTCTGAACCGTGCCACCAGAAGGACCTATGCGCCGACGATTGGCGACTACAAGGGGGCAAAAAGAATCCTGAAATATCTCAAGGGTACGAGTAGCTTACGCTTAAATTGGTTCACGATGACGAATTACCGCGACCCCTAAGAATCACTTTTTATAGTGACGATGACTTTGCCGTATATAAACAAGATCGAAAGAGTATCAGCTCTATGGTTGTTTTCGTTCATGGTATCGTGGTAAATTGGAATTGCAAGAAACAAACTACTCTGGAAATCTCGACGGCAGAAGCAGAGTTTGTTGCAGCTTCGATGACCGGTTGAGAGGCCCTGGGTTTGAAAGAGTTACTAGCGGAAATAGGAGTGCATGCCAAGACGCCCTTAGTTCAGAAGATGGACAAACAGGCGGCAATCAAACAAGTCGAGAACGAAGCAAGTGCAAAGCACATTGATGCCAAGTTAATTTTTTTAAGGATTTTTCAAAGAAATGCATCGTTTCTACAACTCACGTTCCAAGTGTGGACATGAAAGCTGATTTGCTGACAAGAGACTTGAGTGCGCCAAGGATGCAAGAGTTGCGCTAAAAATGGTATTGGTCTAACGATGTTACAAAATCCGGTGTTTCAGGAGGAGTGTTGGAATTATTTGAAGCTATTTTGTCGTTTTCGTCTTTCCAAGATAGTTAAAACCCATTGGCTGAAATGCGTAAGTACATTTTCAGGTTACACTTGATATATGGCATTCTGTATGGTTATATTTGTCTAGATAACCTTATATACTACACTTTTCATTTTTTTCCCTTTTAACTGCCAAGCCTGAAACGACTCCGCGTGGCGCAGGCCACGCACATGCCCTATCTCCGCGCAACTAACGCCAGTGTGGGTGTTTGTTCGTGTTAATTATAGATTCTCCGACAAACTGTGCCAAGGGTGAGTCCGTTTTCCACCGTCTGCAACTTGTGTTCTCTATCCCTCATCCTTTTCTTTATGTGTACCACATCATTTTTGCCACACACATTTCTAAGCCAATCGCAAGGCTGCTGCGGTTACGCCCGACATGCGGCTGCGTGACACCTCACTCGAACGTTACAAGTGCTACACTTAGCATCATCCGATGCTTCCGTGGCGAATCGTTTCCCCCACTTCAATTTTGACGGAATCCTCCTATTAGCTTATTCTCAGCCACAGTACGGGTGCAACAAGTGCGGACAGGTCTCGAGACGTTCTTAAACGATAGACAACCATCTTATGATTCCCGTCAAATTTAAAAGGTACCTCATGGTGATCCAACGTGACCAAAGCAGACGTGAGCTATCCACTATGAATGTATTGTCAAAAGGTGCAAGTGCGTCAACATCGAGGGAAAGCGACGCCATCATTTCCTGTCGACGACCTCGAGAGGCTGTACTTTCCATGGAACAGGCTGCAATACAAGTGGGATCGAGTCATCTCTTACCATACCTGAAAACGATTATGATGACATTGAAAGGCTATACAAACATCCATCGCCCTTTTGTGGTCCCTCCGGATGGCCAAAACGTTTTTGAACGTTTCGATTGGTAAAATTCGATCTGGAATCATTCAGAATGGATTGTACCATGAGCAACGAGAAGATTGGATGGAAGAGCTCAACCAAATTCAATTAGTGGCGCTGAAGTCGCAAGAACGAAGATGGAACATGGAGATTGTACCATCCTTGGTCACCTTTCAACTCAAATTTGGACACTGTAATGTGAGTTAAAGATTTGGCGTGCTACATACGGATGAGTGGTCACGAGGCGGCCGTGGTTTAGCGACTCGGTGCGGTGGTCTTCAACATGCGATCGATAGGCAATTACGACTATTTTGTGAACCGTGATAAGGGCAAATTGAAGGAAACTGAGTTCGACTGGAATCCCGTAGATGAAAGATGGAGTAACTTCCTTAGTCCAGCGCTTGAAACGTATACAAAACTATACAAGAAATGATGCGTTCGATCTGATTTCATCGTTCTGTATTCAGAGCCGCGGCCGGAACAAACGCGCGGATGAAGTCTTGACAACGCTGTCATGAAGATTCGACATAGAGGATCCTACGCGTCGAATGTGAAAAGATATCAAAGTCGCTTGGCGGCAATTGGAATTGTGTTTGACGTTGAAATAGATGGCAGGCGCACCGGACGCCATCTTGAGCCCCGTCGAAACGAGAAACACGAGGAATCATGTGCTCGTGTTTCTCGTTTATTTTTTGGTGTTAACGACTACGTGTGCAATCTCGGACATTTACTGCCCCCGTCATAGCGAGATTTTGCAACCTCATTGAACGTAGGGCTTTGCCATAAATGACGTTGCGCATTAGTCGTCGTTCTGCAGACCCAGCTTCCAAAAGGACGGAGATGTTCTCCGGTGCTGTCGACCGTGAAAAAATGGTCATGCGAGAACAAGTTCCTTGTGAGACATATGTCAACCTTGTGCATCCTCTGTCCCTGTAACTAGTTTATCGTCATCGCATAGACTAACTCACCTTGTGTACCCATTGGTTTGTGTGGCAACACACTCGGTGGACCGTCGAGCAATATGAATTTCGGTGGGTACCAATATGGAATGTACCACTTCTGGGTAAACTTGTGTCAAGGACAGAAAGTCACCCTCGACAGGTCAATGTCCAACGATAGATAATCAATATTTCCGGGGTGTAGATGGATCGGAAATCGTCACTCCAAATACGTAAATAATTTGGGCAGACCGCGCGTAGCAGTCTGTAGACCCAACCAATACTTTGGGGCAGACCGCGCATAGCAGTGTGTAGAACCAACCAATAATTTGGGTCGGACCGCGTGATGCGATGCGTAGACCAATAAAACGATAAAAAACTTTCCTGTAGTGAAGTGAAGGTGAAATGTTTTGACTAGCATGTACCAGTATACCGTTGATCAAGTTGGAGCGATCGGGTTGGTTGAAAGGGATGAGTATTTTGGGCCAAGCGTGTGTCTGGAGTGTTAAGTACGCAGATTTAGGTGAGTCACAGGATTTTTCATGTAGTTTACATATTACGTTTTTAATTGGATATTAAATATATTGTTCATTTTTCTTTGGTACGCATAAGTCGCCCCCTCCTACCGCGGAGTCGATCATTGGGAGCAGAGGTCTAACACGGTCCACTAGCTCAACTTTCCCGGCAAGACGCGCAACAGTCGCTCAACTTTCCCGGCAAGACGCGCAACAGTCGCTCAACTTTCCCGGCAAGACGCGCAACAGTCGCTCAACTTTCCCGGCAAGAC